>JAOBBB020416360.1:0-16578 GCA_025331005.2 Zoanthus gigantus | reverse complement strand
ACCACTTTCTCTGTGCATTTAGAAATGAAGGGAAGATTAGAAATTGGCCTATAGTTAGGAAACTCCTCATGATTGAGTGATGGAATGGAGTCCAAACGGGAGCAAGAGAAAGTGAACTTAAGAAGAAGAAGAACAAAAAACTTTGTGTGCTACGAATGTCTTCAAAAATGAAAAAGAGCAAAGGGAATCCAGCTACGATATTAACCAAGTCCCCGAGCACAGACGTCCTCCCAAAGAATGGAAACGACCCCCCAAAGGTTACTGTTATAGAGACCCCACTTGCTGTTGCTGCAGTGTTAGCGACGCCAATCCTGCCAAACTCCCCCAATACTTTTTGTGTACCACGGCAGGAGAATTGTTCGACGGGTGCTGGTGCATGTGGGAAGACTACCCCGATTGAGAAATGGACGAAGGAAGTACTGGAAAAATAAGAGGTATCTGTTAGGATATTGCCGCGCTTGGAAGATCGAAATTTCTGAACAATTTTGGGAGCGGTGGATAGCACATCCTCATGAAAGAATACGTATGGACATTTTTGGAGAATTAACAAGCTATCAATCGCGAGAAGCCTACAATTTAGAGCAGCAAGTGAACTGGGTGGTGAACATGTGGTGGCACGCCAAGAAAATCGAAGACCAGCGACAAAAACCCTTTGCAAGTTCGTCCGAGGCCGTACGATATCTGGAACGAGAAAAGATCATTACGTTACAAGATAACATATGAACACGCAGATCATGTATATAAAAATGTATTTATTTACAATAAAAGTTTTTAAAAACGAGAGTCAATGTTCAATACTTGTTTCCATAATTACGACAGCAGGAGAGCCAATTGATCCGGGTCCACGTGATTCAAGCCGTAAGGATAGGTGAGGAACGGGTCGGGATGGTCGGCAGGCGGAAAGACGCTCTTGTTAGCGACAAGATGATACGTTTTGTGCCTGGGTCGAGTGTACAGTTTATAGACCTTGTTGTTGTGGATGATCTTGTGTCGTTCTTGCACCGGAATCTGTCCGACTTGACCGTCGTCTAAGGGCTGTAAAATTTCGGACTGCACGTTGTGTTTCATCACATCCAAGTTCAGTTGTTGGGAACCCTCGCGGTTGAAAGTGAATCCTCTAACTTTCATTTCAATTTTACCGCGAGACGTGCGATATCCGTAATTCTTAGGTGCACCCGCACAGAATTCAACGATGTGATCTCCTTTGAATTCGTCCTTGAATTCACCAAGGTACTTGCCCAAGGGAGGCTGATAGACAGAGGTGTCGTTTTGAGTGAAGATGATAGAATCCGTGTCGAAGTACACTACACGTTGATCGAGACGCTCCAATTCCTGGTACAGTTTAAGTCGAGCGTTACATGTCGTAAAACAGGCCACGAAGATTTTGAGGTTCGGTGCGACGTCGATCATGTTGTTGTGGATCTTGTAGCACAATTTCACACGTTCTTCTGTCAAGGGGCTTAAAGTAAGTGATCTTGTACCGTCCACTGGCAAGAAAGGCGTTCAGATCGCGAGGATCAGTAAACTCCTCCACGTGGGTCTTGTCCATACGTTGATCAAACTTTCACCACATAGAGTTGAGCATAAGTTTGGCAACAGTTCTCTTTCCAGGATTGTGACGTATACTGGTTATGTCGAGGTGAATGTCCTCATGAGCTTCGTAATCTGTAACATGTTGTCGACGGTGCTCGTCAGTAGTGCAATTAGAAGGAAAGCCGCTGCATTCTTCTTTGATCTTGAGCCATGTGTTTACATATTCCTTAAACAGATCGTCGCGTGTGTGTTGGAAGTGCCAGACCTCGTGAATTTTTTGTAAGGTGTACCCTTTGTCCAAAGCTTTCTGGATTTCGGGCGTACACCAGGTGCCAGTGAGCTGCCGTTGTTAATGTATGATCACAGATCCACGTCTTGTCGAGAAGGGGCCGGTCAACGTGCACTTTTTGAAGTTCTTGCGAGTAAAACATGCCTTGGACTGGCGTCCCGTCCAGTTCCTTCAATTTATAGGTCGCAGGTCCTATTGATTCGACCACCACGCGCCTCACTTCAAACACTTCTTCGGTCCATTGAGGTAAATATCCTTTTTGGAAGGTACGTTGCGCTTTACTGATCCGTACTCAGTCCCCCACACGGAATTGTGGGGTTGGCTTGCGTTGGCTGGTGAGACGTGGGCCGTACAAGGTCTTCCACACGTCTTTTTCTTGGCAATGGGAAACGTCTTGCGGAGCCCGTCTAATACTTCGGTGGTACGAAGCATTGTACCCACAAACCAGATCGGGTAAGACGTCGATATACTTTAACGTGTTAGTCGCCGTAAAATACCGATACATGCGTCCTTTTAGCGTACGATTGAACCTTCTACCAACGAAGCCTTAGCATCGCCGGACGTGGAGAAATGATGGATCCCTCTCTCTCGAAACAGTTTTTGCACCGAGGAGTTGTAGAATTCTTTTCCTTGGTCGGTCTGAATCCATCGAGGTTGACGTGGAAGGCTCGTTTCAATAATTTTTCCCAAGCCTGTTTCATCTTAGGTCCTGATTTATCGCGGATCGGTCCGACCCACGCGTACTTGGACAAGGCATCCACCACCGTCAACAAATACTTGATATCCCGGTTATATTTGCTTAATTTTTGCAAGTTCACCAGATCGGCTACCCATTGATGATCCATCCCCATCACCATGACCGGGGCCGTGGGAAACGTACGTTGCGCGGGTTTGTGTAGAGTATATGCGACATCGCGTTCCAAGGCTTGGCGCACTTTCTTGATCGGCAGTCAATTCGTACGGGCAAACCTTTGAACCCCTCCTAGACTTCCTCGATGCGAGGGTTGGTGATACGTCGCTCGTATAATATCCAACTCTTTTTCTTCATCACGACGACTCGAGACGGTTTGGCAGGCACACCCCACAGTTCAATACTATATACCAAAGACAATGGTAAACGAATACGAGCAACGAAGGAATCAGGTCGGGCATGGCTTGCTTAATCTCTTCGTAATGACGATACGCTTCGGCTGCATCGTACTGTTGGACTAACCAGGACACGTAGGCGGCGAATCGACCCCAATGGCGAGGCTGATCTCCCATAACTTGTCTAAATAACAGACGTTCGTCCCAGGTACCTAGCGAAGTAGGAAACGATCTACGTTTGGCAGCAAGGGCGGTGCAAGCGAGAGCCCGAAAAATCCACCAACACACTTTCATGGTTTTGTCCGTACTAAGACGATTATCTTCGTTTTTCTATTTTTATAGGTGGACAGAAAATTAGGAAAGTACTTGGGAGAAGAAGGTTGTTATCATCTCGTCGCTATGCGAATGACAAGACCTTTTGAACATAAGAAAAACAGAAGAGAAAGAGATATACATCAATACAGGAAAGATTATCATTCTCTATTCTGTGATTGTCGAGAACCTATAAAAATGTACAAAAAACAAACTAGAAAACATCTTGAAATCACTTATCCTTCGTAGCAAAGTCATCGTAAACACAGAGCCCTTATAGTATTTCAAAATTGTCGCTACTCTTGTGGAACTCCAAGGTGCGTCTTACTTGAATACTATCCTCTGTCCTCTGATCTGACAGATCTGTTTCGCAATTTACCGCCTCGTTATGGATTGTTACCTAAGGTTTACTGATCCTATTGGCCGATTCCATTGTTTTCTTTTTTCTAAATAATCGAAACACTTAGTTCCATCATTTAGTTTAAGCAAGATGTCGGGTGACACTAAAACTTCTGTCTCTTGGGATAACGCTCTAAGGCATGAACAGGCCCGCCAAAAACGACACCGT
Organism: Zoanthus gigantus; assembly: GCA_025331005.2. Classification (NCBI taxonomy): domain Eukaryota; kingdom Metazoa; phylum Cnidaria; class Anthozoa; order Zoantharia; family Zoanthidae; genus Zoanthus; species Zoanthus gigantus. The sequence continues at coordinate 12,790 of JAOBBB020416360.1, read as the reverse complement.
CAAGGTGGAAAGTATACGAACTTGAGCGACCGACTCAAACAACACCATTACGACGATTATTACAATCAGATGGTCGTTTCGTCGTCGTCTGAACCCCTGCCCAAGAAAGTGAAGCAGGAACCTGTGATTCCTCAATATCAAGACATGGTGCAGGACCTTTTGGAAGGGTACGAGGGGATCTTTGAAAAACGGTGTCCTTTTCACGGTATCTTGCTGGATTACAAGACCACCGAATCCCAATGGTCGTATTACCGCTGTCCAGTCAAAGCCTGCATCTTTTTCTGTGGTACTGACCGTGTCGACGATTTGCTGAAACATCTTGACGTCAGCCTTCATGCCAGTTATAAAGAACGTCCCAATACCAAGACCTCAACATCACTTTACCTTTCCTTTGCTTCTGTAAGCACGAACCGTACCTTACTTATGCCTTAGCAAGAGCGAATCCAAAAAGAATCCCGGGCGGTTTTACATGTCCTGACTGCCCTGTCGGCACAAGGATAAAGAAATCAACACAGGTTGTCACTTCTTCCAATGGCTCGACTTTCCTCTTCTCTCCTGCAACGCCAAAGCTTGGAAACCTCCAACTTATTAGCCAACGTGTCCCTGGTGATAGACTTGGACGGATTTATGACTCAAGACAATTTTCTTCCTCGCGAAATGGGATGGTGTACCTACTAAAATCACCATTATGCATCGTTTTGTTATCCTTGGTTACCTTATGCTCGCCTCTCGGCCCAAGATCGACGAACGGCTCGCTATGTGCAACGACACGTGCACGAACTCTCTTACTATCCAAACGCTTCAGGCATCTTCATCGAGACCTGTTGAACCTTTACCAGCGTTCTAAAACCGTCGAACGTCCGTACATGGCTTACAAAGGGGGAACCAATGAACGGGACCTGCTTAAAAAATTGAACATTCCGGCCTGGAATCTCGAAGAGGCAGGGTGTCCTAAATTTGAGAGACTTCTCCGATTATGTACGGTGGTCTCCTGCGGCCAACATGAAGACCCTTTTCGTCATCATTGTCCTAGGTTAGAATGTTACCATTTTGTACAATGGCTTCGTTCTCGTTTGAACTTGTCTTATGACACAAACTATATCGATACGTCTCGTTTACGTCGCTTTGTGTAACGAAAAAATTAGGTTACGTCGTCTTGACTAGTTGAATAAAAGATTTTTTTCTTTTTATTTGTTTGTAGTTTTTTCCTGATCCGTCCTTACCTTGGTGCACGGGATTTTTTGAAGGCCCTTACGTTCCGCATTCCTGTACCAGATGGCAAGACACTTATTGTCCTCGTTCTTCTTCTTCTTTGTAGATCTTGGGATTCACTGTTCGTCAGACGATACGTGAAATTTATTTACCATTTGTATGGAAGAGTCGATGGTGTATGTGTGGTCCGGCACGCTACAGTTGTTTTGCTGCGGATGACTGGGTCCTTCAAGTCGATCAAGGAAGGACTATCCTCTGGAATGATAGGAGTACTTTTGAGTGGTGGGTGGGCGGTTCTCCATCACCCCGGGAGAGTTTTCTTCTTCCTCGTCGTCGTAGAGATGAAACCCTTCGATTGGATTCGTGGCCTCCTGTTTAATTTTTTCTCCCTTCTTCTTTTTTCTAGATTCTGAATTGGACTGTTCGGAAATGTTTCCACCTCTTGGCTACGGTTCTTAAACCATATCCCATGGATACCAGCGTGTTCTTTTCAGAACGCTTATGTAGACCGTGTGCGTGGTACGAACACGATCCACTACGGTACCTTGAAGATGCGGATCGGGATCTTCCTAGCCATCACGATTATACGTTTGAATTTAATCAAGGTCGTGAAGTACGTGTATGAGTATCCTGAGGATTATCATTCTAGTTTTAAGTTTAAGTATCAAGTATCAAGTTTCAAGTTTATTATCATTATTGTAGATACAATATTTTACAGAACTGTACTACCCGCAAATAGCAAAAGCTAATCTAGGCGGGTAGAAAAAGAGAAATTATATTATATGATTAAAGTTGTTAAACCATGTGAACAGGAAAGTATAATAATTAAGTTAATAAATATTGAATGAATACATAAATACAAAATAATACATAATTTGTTATTAGTAATTTATTTAAATGAATTTAAATAATTTGAAAAGTTGGAGATTATCATATTGATGCCAACATAATCATCTTGTTCTTGCAGTTGATTTAATAGATTCTCATGCATACGCTTTTTAAATTTATGTTTAGAGATACGACGAAGTTCTACAGGGATACTGTTCCATACTTTGACACCTATTCTTGAAAATGACTTTAATCTGTGACTTAATCTTGAGTAGTCAAAGTAATAATTATTAGCCAAAGCGAATCTGGAATCTTATGTTGCTGAAATCAGTATAATTGCATTAAAGTTTTAAAGCACGGAACCGCAAGCATCAGGTTTTATGCAACAACATATTTTCAGTTTTAATTTAAAATTTTTTTTTTCCGAGCAAAAAAGTGGGGGGAAGGGGGGGGGGGGGAGGTTGGCTGTAGCCCTCTAGCCCCCACCCCTCTCCGCGGGCCCTGCCGATAAAATTTCAAACGGTAACTTTCCAAACTATTTTTAACAATTCCTCGGCTATTTATAATTAACAGAATGGTTCCCAAAATAAATTCGATGTCAACGTGCAACTCATCTATCACCAGAAACTGACTCACTTTAGTTACCAACTTGATCTTTCCACTCACATTTTACTCATCTCTGAGCTGGCAAGCAGACTAGATCGGAAAATCAGATTGGTCATCAGGTATAGATTATTAACCGAGCGCGAGGCCTGTATTGAAAAATATCAGACCGAGGTCTGATATTTTTACATTGACTGAGCAAGCGAGCTTAATAAATGCCTACGTCTACGGAAATCATCGGAAATATCCGACAGTTTTCGGAAAGCTTCGGAAATATTTACAAACTGTTTCTTATGCATTTTTGGATTTTTGAAAATTTTCTAAAAATCTTCGGAAATCTTTGGAAGTTTTCGAGAAATTTCGGAAGTTCCTTTAAAACCGTTTTTGTAAGGAACGGAAAATCAGATTGACCATCACGTTAGTGGGATCTATCAAATATAAGATTGTGCTGCCATTAGCCAACAATAAAATCTCTGTGACTTACATCCATCTCTTGAGATTTGGTTTTGAGTAGTAAACGGTGTTTCTTGAAAGACGCAAGGAGTCAAGAGTATCATATAAAGCGTGGAATGAACAATTGTTGGAATTGTTTCATTGAAATACTATAATTCTAGCTTTCTGTTTTAAAAGATGTGGTCTTGTCAATTACTATAAACTCATTTAATACAGGAATGGCCTCATTTAAAAACAATTCCAAAAACGTTGTTAAAGTTCCGATACTTTTCTACAGTATGTTTTTTGCTGTAGTTGAAAATGTTGCTTGGCTCGTACAACGTTGAATTCTTGAATGCTCAACGTCATATTGAAGCTCATCCTCAAAATGAACCTGCAGTGACTACTATTAGCGGTAACTTTGATAAGTGGTCTGGTTGCTAAACGACATTAGACAAAAAACGTCATTTTGTAGGTACACCAGATCCAAACATCGGTTTGATTTTTCCAATCTTGCTTCGTTTAACTGGCAGGTCGGCAAACACATGCAGAACGACTATTTGAAAGCCACAAGATTTTCAGACGCCTGTCGTCAAATAGTCAAGTGCCTTTTCACTGTCATTATCAGCAGCTGCGAGAGCTTCGTGAATGCTGTCTTCCTTGAATCCAAGCTCTTTGAAGGTTTTTACGAGTTGCAAAAATTCAAGGGCCTGGGCGGAAACAAAACAATTTAATTATCAGATGAAGCAAACTCTCACATGTTTTTTTTTTTCACTGATATGATAATAAATAAAATACTTAGGTATTTCCTCTTCGAAATAAACCTACTATGTCAGTTTAAGTGCCAATTAACAAGTGTGGTAACACCTCGGCAACTTAAATATCTTTGATATTGTTTGTTTCATAGATTAAGATAATTAAGCAGATTACTACATTAGCGCTTAGAGAAACAAATTATATTTTCGGGAATTTAAAATCGCTCACTCGAAAATTCTTTTTGACACCCGCAAACTCCACGCACCCATGAACTACTTCCTCAATGTAATAATAATAATAATAATAATAATAATAATAATAATAATAATAATAATAATAATAATAAATAATAATAATAATAATAAAAATAATAATGGTTTACTGTAGCACATCCAACAAAGAGAGGTTCTTCGTCTACAATATCAGGTATATTGCTCTAGCTTTGAGGGTGAAAACAATCTGTTTACTAGTAATTGAAAATGGCATACAGTTTACCTTTGTTTTCTTCATGTCATTAAAACGGAGAGCTACTTCAGATTCATCGCCCGTGTAACCAGTTTTACACAGTTCTTCCACCACAAACAGAAAGTCGAATATCTGTCAAGAGAAGGCATTTCCATTGACTAAAAACTGAACAGCCGTTCAAACCCAGATCTCTGTGTCTATTACTCTACTTTTAATGATATGAATAACTCAAAAGATGAAGGTGAAGATACAAAAGTTACTTCGTTACTTGGCTAAAGTGAAGTCAGTCACTAAAATGCTGAGTTTTACAAAATTTCTCGGAAACTTGAGGGTAAGACTGCATCGCTCAGTTTCCCAGATTATAATTAGGATAAACTACCTCTTCTGACAGAGGATAACTACAGTACAAAACCATGTCCTAACCCTTTCTGATCGACAAGTTTCTATGGTGTCCTCTGAAGGAAGAGTGCAAGATTGAAAGACTAGGGGAACAATTTAAGGTCGCTTTCCACGAAATAGTGTACCAGAAAGCGGGTTGTAGAAATACTTCCGGTGGCGGATCCAGAAATTCTAGAAGGGGGGTGAATAATACAAAGAATGTACCAGAGACTTTTGGAGAAGAAGGGTGGCAAGTACAAAGAATGTACCAGAAAATTGAAGAAAAGGGAGGGGGTGGGGTGAAAATTCACCCCCCCCCCCCTGTATCCGCACCTGTAAGATATGAAACACTTTGGTTTTTGGTCTATTTGTTAAGGTACAAAAACTAAATTCTAAATTCTGGTCTCAGTAGTGGTAAGCAGATGCGAATCTTTTACCCCCCTTGGACAGGACACTAGTTCGCCATGGCAGGTCAGCTCCCAGCAGACGCTGGTACTCTATTGACTGACCTCCTAAAGTTGGAAAGGGTTAAGCTAAGTCAAATTTGTTTAAAAAGAAGATTGCAAAAATGCTCAATTCTCTGTAAAGCTGGGGATCAAACCTGAGACCTTGTGGTTGACATAGGTTGGAAGGAAGAGACCTTTAGCATTACCAACTTTGCCACCAACGTAATTATTTGTCGTTTTTTCCAGATAATAACATCTCCAAAATTGGATTGCGGTGCTTTATTGATTGAGGGAGAAGAGTCGCCAGTTGGAAGCAGATACAGGAAATTGTGTTCATCTAGGTCACAGAAGGTGACATCGAAGACAATATAAACGAAATATAAGCTGCAAGCTAGCTTGCTATGCCAGGCTGTTCACTGGTTATGAATAGACCATTTCACAGTTCCTGAAAGGTAACCAAGCCTCTACATGAAACCGAGGCGAAGGTTGACCTGGCTTAGTTAGAGAAGTGGAAATAATTATCATAAGAAAGAAACTTATTAGCATGTCTATTATTTCCGCTCCTCTAACTGTGCAAGGTCAACCTTCGTCTCGGTTTCATGTAGAGGCTTGGTTACCTTTCAGGAACTGTGAAATGGTTTATTTGAGCACGACAGGTTGGAAAGAAAAACTACTTGGTAAAACCACGAGAAAAAGGAGACTGGCGATATAAAAGTTTCCATGATGGCGATTTTATATTCAAGCTGCCTTACGGACTCCGTCTTCAGATTTTATGTCGATGTTTACAACCTTAACCTTCACACGGATGTATTGAAAGCGCAGTTCTTGTGGGATAGGGCTATAGTGTCTTCAGTTGAAATGATAAACATTTTCAAGTTAACAGAGGTTTTAGATCAGGGGTTTCCTCCTTCTAGACGAGCTCCCAACCAAGACTGACAAGCTCCATTTACCCGAAACAACCGGGCTCAAGGCGCCAGTGACACCAACGTCCGAAACGTCAGCAATTTATATATTTATCACCAAATTGTTTCTTTAGAAACACCGACGCAGCTCACACTAGTTTACCGCTAGTTATTTTTGCATTAAAACGAAATTATGCTTGTATTGAAATCCTTGTTTTGGATTTCGGATATGAGGAACTTGTCCCGCCGTATTAGACGAGCAGAATTTGTTTAAAGTACGAAAGTAAATGATCCTAGAATTTCTAATCAAATTTACTGCCTTTGTAAGTGTACAAAACGAAATTCTTTTTTTTAATACAACACAGACAGTGCTAGCAATTTTAAAAGGAATTTATAAATGAAATACTTCTGGGGTGTGGTGGACCATGCTGATGATATAGTGATAGTGATGATGCTGTTGATTCAAAATAAAAGAGTATATGTCGACTGATATCTCAACACTCGTAATTATCACTTACCCGAAGGAATACCCTAAACACGAGAGTGGTTCCAGCCCTATTTCTGGATCTAAACAAATATTCCAGAATCCTATTTCTGTGACATCTCCCTTCATTACCCCTCCCAAGTGTCTAATATCTCCACAGGCCGCCCCATGCGTAGCTATCATTCGCTTCGTTCTGGTAAGCTCTACCTCTTGTGCATTGCTTTTCTATGAGAATGAAGAAAAAACAATTGAGAATGAATAGGAACCCCAACTGCACAAACTATAATCATGCTAGGAAAAGAAAAATGCTAAAAGCATACTTGTTGCATGAGGCTAAAGATCAACCTCGTTCTCAGGGCCTTTCCTTATGTTGTGGTACATAGGGAAAACCCTAGGAACGAGGTTGGGCTAAAGATATGACTACAAGAACACAAATGCCTCAATGAGATGACTCATTGAAAACTACTCACAAGTAGAGCTACATTAATAGCCTACAATTCAGAGGAAAATTAACTTGAATCCTCCACAGGCAACTCGTTCAAGATTCCTGTCAAAAAGTGAGAGTTTTATCCTCTTTTTTTTTTCTACTTCTCTACGTTCTTTTACAATTGAGAGCAACTATTGCGTTGATAATAACAAAAATGTTTTTTAAAAAAACCATAATACAATCAAAGAATAACTTCAAGATTGTTTAAACGGCAAAACGTTGGAGAAATATTTTCCCTAAACCAGCAAACAATGCGCAGGACAACAGGAAATCTAAGCAACGAGGACGGCGACGCCGATGAAGACGCATAGAACAATAGTAAACTCACGTTGGGCACCTGCACAGAGTTGTCGCTAAGATTAGAACCTGAAAAAATCTTTTTTCTTGCGACTACAAGGACGGAAACACAAAAATGTTCTCGGTAATTGTTCAGCTTCATTAAGAAACATTTTATTGCACGTGTTTTCTGTTCATAAAATGTAAGGCGAAGAAAACAGAACTGTAATTGCCCGCACAAAGAAGTAAAGAACAAACCAGAAATCTGACTTTTCTGAGCCGCCGTCGTTCGCGTTTCCGTCCTCATTGCTTAAGCTCACTACTAGCTAAAACAAACCATCATAAAGAACAACTATTAAAATAAACTTTAAAAAAATTATTAATATATTTACTCAAGTCTGGCGGCACGAGGATCGCTAAGAAACCGGTTAGATAACGTTTCGATCGTTTGACCGCGCAAAGCAGGCTAGAGGATTTTTAACAATGGCAATATAGTTGCAAAAAAAAATATGCAAATGAGAAAGTCAAAACAAAAACGTTTAATACTCGTGAGGAATTTCCGTGAGTGAATAACGGCACAGTCGTGTTAGTATTACGAAGCACTTTTAACCAATAAAATGAGCATTAACCCCTTATGCAATCTACCATGGATGGTGTTAGGAGCCCTATAGACAGCTGTTTCATTGTAATAAAACATTATGGCTATTTCTGAAAGGTTAGATTTTAAAGATGAAGTAATATAGCGTCAGGGCTTACCCTTAGCCGATCTCAGTCGGCATAGCAAACAAACAAGCTCGACACGAGCCAATCAATATTAATCAGGATCAAAACGTAACAATTATGAGATGTGGCTTAAGGGACAATATCACCACTGCATAAATAGGAGTGCAGCCTGCAAGACTTCATTGCATTACGACTTGCGGGTTGCAGCCTGCAAACCTCCCAGTGAGAATAATTTGTTTAGTATATAAATTGTCGAAACAATTCTGGTTCTTAACCCTAGAAGCCTCAAGGGAATGGGGGCAGGGGGGGGGGGTCGAACGGACTCCCCCTTCGATTTTTTTTGCCTCAAATCTGAACACCTTGACCAGTTGCCAAAACGCTTTGGCACAACTGTTCCTTGATAATGAATACATGTTTTGACATTAATCAAATGACGTCCGCATTGATAACGTCATCACAGAAAGTCACGAAAGTTGGATTTTTATAAAACTTTTGTAGAATTTTTTCTAAAAGTTGAAAAATAATCGTTATTTTTCATTTTCTTTCCAGTATTTTGCATTTCTATCACATAAAACGGTATTTCCTATCCATTTCTTATAATATCTCTCAGTTTTAGACAAGATCTCAAAAATTGAAAATTAATTCAAGATGGCGTCCATTATCATTTTATAAGCCTTGGTCACCATGGTAACAAGATAATTGTCACGTGATTAGTATCAAATGAAAGTTCGAATTCCAATTAACATTCATGCCAAAGTTCAAGTCGGTTGGTCCACGCATAACGAAAATCTTGGGGAGGGGTCCAAAGAACCCCTTCCCCCCCTTGAGGGAATATGTTTGGCTAAAAGGCTTGAGGCTTGAAGAATTAAAATATAAAGAACTGAGAGTAACAGAGGGAAAACTGGGACAACACTCTCACCCTTCGGCAGGAGTCTTGAACAAGTTGCATTGCCTGTAGACGATGCTCGTTTTGCTCTGACTTGTACAACTATATGTGCGCAGTATATATTCGCTAGTAGTCCAGTTGAGACTTTTGACTAAGATCGTGAATGGTATACAATGACCTGTTTACATAATAGCGGAACGACTTTCAATAAAGGAAGAACTTGTTCCAGCTCAGTACACCTCACTGTATTCCGTTTACATAAAATTGTTACGAGCTTTAGTCTTTGTAGTAGCAATACAGAGTGAGTTGATTTGGGTTTTCGATTCAAAACACATGGTTATTTCGTCTGTTTTTGAAATTTCATTCTGTGAACATGCAAAATGAAAACAAACTTCCAAAATAAAACCTGTTTGTGAGTATTGTTTCAAAACTTGCACCATGTTTGAATTGATGTTGATTAAAAATGAGCCGGACGACCTCTCATGTGAATCCAGTGCCAACTTTTTATTTGGAACGAGACTCATTCCAGATTCAAACGTGCCCTGGTGTCATTTAAACATTCCCTAAAATGAAGTATCATGTAGATTTATAAAATAATTTGGATAGTACATGCGTTTTAATTGGTCTTCAAGTGTGTTTTCATAGCGCTATGAAGCACGAAAATGACTTGAGCAATATGGTTGGCTCCGTCTCCACTGAGTTGTAATTAAGTAGACATAGGCGCTTCGTCTGTAGTCTTTCTCATTGTTAAAACGGAAAGTAATGATTTTATAAAAGAAATAAAACATGTTATCCGTGCCTTCATAGCCTGGTGAAAACCTCGGCAAAGTTTGTTAGAGTTCTCGAGCAGGTGAAAACCCTCGACTGATCTGCTCTCAAATTCTCTCAAACATTCGCCTTGGTTTTCACCAGGCTATGAAGAAACAGAGAACATGTTTTATTTCTTAAACTCGCTGTTCCAAAACCCGCCCAAATTATCTAAAAAATAGTTTTCAATACAATTGTGAGGTGCTTTGGAACAGACTGCCTCTTAAACTTCGTCAAGATAGAATCTCCGAGAAGCTCTAAACATGACTGTACAAATCTTTTTGGCTCTTAACACACAGCATTCTTGGAAAGCAGACATTTTAGATAGTATAACTATTGAGCATATATTTTTATTTTTTTAATATACTATAGATAATATCATTTTAAGTATAGGTAATTTTTTTAAAGTCCTAATTATTTCTCCGTGTTTAAATAAAGTCACAAATCAAATCAAATTACGTGGTAGAAGCTAACTTAAAGCCACGATGGTAGGGGGCATTGTTTTTGAAATCTACCTTTTAAAATAGTAAGCCATTTTGCCAATTTGTGTGGCTTCATATCAGCTACTAGCACGTACAAGCTATTTATACTTGCTAATTACTTGGGAGTATCACTAAGGGAGCCGAAGTTTAAAATTGCCCTTTATTTTTGTTTGCGTTCAGTCACAAATCGCCGTCTGGGCCTTAAAACGCATGCGTCCCTTTGCGTCCCTGCGCACATACGCACATCAGCACATGGTAAAAAATGGTGGATTTATCTCAAGCGTCGTCCTTGGAAGGAAGCACGAATACTATGATTTCTTCTACGCTCAAACCACATACAAATGCACACACCGTTAGCGGTAGACCCACACTAGAACTATTAAACAATCGACAAAAGAGAGCTAAGACTTCACCATGTCAACTCCCTGGCGTTTACAGCTTGATGTGCCAGGAAAGCAGCCCAGGTTCACGCAGATATGCGTCTTGTTATAACTTAATTCCCCTCCTTCAAGCATTACGCTTTCATTATCACTTATATTATTCAGAGGGAACCTTAGCCTGTTTGTTAGCTATGTCACAATAATAAAGCCCATCGACGCCCAAACAGCTGTCCATTGATGCTAACATTCAAACTCAATATTTTTTATGGTAGATTTGAGATATAATGCCGGCTATCGATGTGGCTTTAATGCCCGTTTTTGTAAATTCAAATTAGCTACAGCACGCATGTACTATCTTTCCTTAATGATTAGGGACCTTTAGCAACGAAGATGGGAACGAGGACGACGACGGTTAAGAAAAATCACATATCCGGCTTACTCTTTACTTCTTTGTGCAGTTCATAAGGGTTTTGTTTTCTCAGCCTTAAAATTTGTGAGCAGAAAGCGATTAAATGTTTTTCCATGAAGCTAAACAAATACCGAGAACGTATGTCTTGTTACGTCCTTGCAGTCCTGAAAACTCCAAAAAAGGCTTTTCACGTTGTAATCGTTGTAATTTTAGCGACAACTCCGTGGTAGTGATGAGCTCGATACATTCCAACGTGCAGTTATTGTATTTACTATTGTTCTTTGCCGTCGTCGTCGGCGTCGCCGTCCTCGTTGCTAAAGGTCCCTATTATCATTTAAGCCTCATCCCACAAGCTTCACACTTTCTTTATTACTAAATTGAAGTAGATAATTTACTATTGTTAAATGGTTTGATTGCCCCATTAAAATACATTAAAACATTGCCAAAAATTATAATATATTTTATTTTGATTTTTCTATTGAACAATAACTCTTATTGTTCTTAGTTTTTAAACTACAAAATATGATACCATTAAGAAACAAGATGCAGTCTCATGTAAAATAAATACAAAAAGATAAAGAACTTACTTTAGCTAACTGGATTCTAGGATTATCTTAAATAAAGCTAAAAGGCTGATAAATATCCATAATTCTTCAGAGATCCGAATACGTGAGAAAAATGCAATGGATAAAACTAACAAGGCAACGAGTCCATGGTCAAGCCCCAAAAGGACGCAAATAATATGTGTTACAGCCTGGACGGCACTTTTAGTGTTTCTCTACGATGGAATGCAAGTGAGTGGACTCGTTTTCATTTTTTCGTCCCTTTTTTGGAAGTCCTACTGGAAATCCTCTCGGTGGGATACTCAGGGGAGATCACTGTTTAAGAAGTCCTTGTGGAATTCTTTTCTGTGGAAGATTCGGGGAATATCCCTTTTTTAGAAGTCCTAGATGAAATCCTCTCTGTAGGAAACTAAGGGAAGGTCGCACTTTTAAAGAGACCTGGTGGAAATCCTTTCTGTGGGAAACTAAGGTAAGAACCCTTTAGCCAGGTCCTACTGAAAAATCTTTCTGTGGGATACTCGGAGGACATCCACTTTTATAAAAATTTGAGTGAAAATCCTTCCTTTGGAAGGTCTAGGAAATATCTTTTTCGAAGAAGGTTCATAAAACAGCAATAAATAGTGTTTATTTCATAAAAAGGTATATGAACTGAGGAAATGAATGACAATAAATCTTTAACCTGTTTCTTTTTGTATACCAGGGGTCGTATGGTGGATATATTTACACCTATGCCGTCAAAAGCGAAGTCCAAATGTCAACCGCCGAAGGAGCGTTCCTAACGTCTGTGTTCTGGGTGGGTGAAGCGTTGTGAAACCTTATTCTGGATTCTAAAAACAAATTTTACGCATACTTTAGTTCAAAACCTTAACTCTTGATTTGGCAGAAATGAAAACGAACAGCAATAGTTCAGTTTGAAGTTGTTATTTATTAAAATTGTTTATTAGTTTCTGCGTGTGTTAGAAATATATATTTACAGAAAAATGATTCAGATAGGCGAGGAATTTTTATGAATCTTCCATTTCACCCCTTTTTTTGGGGGGGGGGTGATGGGGGTTTGATTAAAGCTCCATCTCTATCTACATAATGTTGATTTTTGACTGAGCTACAGATGTTAAATCATAAATAAATAATAAAATAAATACTTTATTTAACGTCAATTGCGAGGGAAGTGGTTGCCCATTCTTCCTAGCCAGGGGCTAATGTTTAATCGCTCGACGGCTCAGATCTTGGCGTGAAAGTCGAATTTGCAGAGGGAGGAAAACCGGAGTACC
>JAOBBB020416262.1:0-11272 GCA_025331005.2 Zoanthus gigantus | reverse complement strand
GAGTGCGTGGATGATTACTAAATGGGTGACTGAATAAGTGAGTGAAGGAGCCGAGTGATGAGTACGAGAATGAGTGTGTGAAACTGAGTGCAACAGTAAGTACTACTGGGTTAGTGACAAGGTAAGTAACTAGTAACTAAAATTACGAGAGTGCATGAATGATTACTAAATGGGTGACTGAATAAGTGAGTGAAGGAGCCGAGTGATAAGTACGAGAATGAGTGTGTGTAAGTGAGTGCAACAGTAAGTACTACTGGGTTAGTGACAAGGTAAGTAACTAGTAACTAATTACGAGAGTGCGTGGATGATTACTAAATGGGTGACTGAATAAGTGAGTGAAGGAGCCGAGTGATGAGTACGAGAATGAGTGTTTGAAACTGAGTGCAACAGTCAGTACTACTGGGTTAGTGACAAGGTAAGTAACTAGTAACTAATTACGAGAGTGTATGAATGATTACTAAATGGGTGACTGAATAAGTGACTGAGTGATTAAAGGAGTTTAAAAGAAAGCACGAAAGTGATGAGTGAGTGAGAAAAAGGGAGTAGGCAAGTGAGTATAAGAACAGTGAGTATGTCTGATTGAATATCAGAGCGAAGAAAAGGTTGAGCAAGTAACTTATCGAGTACGTAAATGAGTGAGTGAGTGACTAGGTGAATAAGTGTAAGTGTGCAAGTGCCTGAGTAATGTAGACGGTGTTTGAATTTGCAGTTGCCGCTGACAACAATGACAATGTGTTCAATTTGTACAGTCTTGGCCTTGTACTGTTCTCGCTCTCTCTCGCAAGTATTTTTAAATATTTAACAACAAAACGAGGCTAAGACTGTATAAAATGAATCCGCAGTCATTTAAATTGGCGGCAACTGGGAATTCGAGAAAAGGTCTATTGAGATCGGGAAGTATGATAAATATGCCTATAAGACCAAATACTGTTTTTCTATTGTTGTTGTTTTTTTGTTTTTGTTTTTTACACTTTTGCTTTACTTCATTTCACTTTATCTAGCGTGTATCGATTGCATTTAAGTTCACAAATAATGATCCCGTATCGTAGGGTTTTCGTACAAATGCTGCAAATTTGTGGCATTTGAGCTTGAGACAGGTTTCATGTTGTCAATCTCCTTTTCCTTGTACTTCTTAAGTTGTTTTGTATTCCTCAAAACGTCTCCCGGTTTGTCGTAATTATTATCATAAGGGCCTAAAACAGAACAGAATACAACATATAACATTGTGTTCCACTTAGAATATATAGAATGCTGGAATAAATTTCTTGCTATTTAATTTTGATCGTTTAATCATTTCACTATATTTTCTAGTTTCAAGTGATATTAATTTTTAAAACGTGATTTGTAGCTGGCGCAAATGAAAATGATGTTCGAGATAAAAAGAGATGTCAAAAATATAAACCTTAAGGGATAGTTTCTTTATTCAAAAGATGGCTTTTTTTTCGAATTAAAAGCGCCACTTTGCAAAGGGAAAAGATACACATCTATATAAGCTGGTCATGCACACACACTTTACAGAAAGGTTATCCCAAATGGCCATGGTATCAATTGTTTCACATATTGGGACAAATTTGGTTGTGTATCCGGGGGTTTTTAGAATTGCCAAAGAAAAGCTTGAAGACTTCATAGGGATTTGAACTCGCGACCAAGAAAGCTATGACGTATAACTGCTATTGGGTACCCTTTTATGTTCTAGACAAACAAAACAGTGACTTATAAACTTTTGATCAATCTTGATAGGAGATGCAGTTAGAACAATAACATTAATGACAATAATAACAATTTTTATTATTCTTAAGATAAAAGTACTTATCTTAAGTTACAAGGCATAAAATATATAAAACGTTATAAAAAGTTGTTCGCTGCTTAAAACCTATTTACAATTAATTCATACTTAAAAATTATTCTATTTACAAAACAATCTTTAAATCTGTTGGAGTTCACTTTAGGGTGGTGGCTGCTGCATTTTCTTAAGCTATAAGATATTTCTTTGTTTGTTTGTTTTTTTCATGATAAAATGTCAGTTAACGGTTGCGAACGGTTAAGTTTACTCTATAACTTTCATTTTCCGGAGTAGTACAGAATATCAGAAACACTACCTTGGAAGCAATATCCAGCTTCTTCCAGTTATAAAGTAGATTTTTTCATGCCTCAGCATTTTTTGTCTATTTAAAACAACAATTAATTAAGGCAGCCACACACACTACCTATTCATCTAAAAAAAAAAACAAAAAAAGAAAGAAAGAAAATGTTAAGACATACCTTTTCTCTCTCCTTCCCCGTGTGGGTGATCGTAGTCGTCGCTTTTTAGAATGGATACAGCACCACGATCAGATCCCACTTCTTCTGGATCCCCTTCGTTCATTTTAGAGTATTTAGCTGTGCGAGGAAATGGCGGGTCAGCCTTTGTTTTTTTATTTGTTTTATTGTCTTGGGAGGAGCTGAGTTTTCTGTCGGACATTTCTAAGACGAGAGTTTGGTGCAATCCCCGTCCGTAGCTTGGGTTTACTTTGGAGGAAAAACAAAAGTAAGTGAACAAGATGGAATCCTAAATAGTTTAACTTGAAGTTTGTATTGAAATCAAGGAAAGTGCTCAAATCTACCTATTTTCTTGTAAAATTTTAAAATGTAGCTGAACACAAATTCTTCCCAAAAGGTAAATGAAGACGTTCGCGACGATGGGTTCTTTTAACTAGGGTGGGTTGAAGTAGGTTGAAGTGAATTGCAAGATTTATTGAGCTGATCATGGATTGTCCGAGGTGAAGTAATGGGAACTGTCTTAATTTTAGCTAGGTAAATTGAGACGAATTAAGTAAAACTGAGTTATATTAAAGTTAGATGAGAAATGCACGTGGTTACTAATTGCAAGGTGAACTGCAACCACATGCACATGCAGAGACCAACCTGCAATGGTTTGTACAGGTCTGTCCAGTGTAGACACTAGAGATCTTGCAGACAGGTGGCATGAATCGAGGCATAATCAAACATTATATTACTGGACAATTTTAGTATCTACTTACAAATGCCCTTCTTGTCGCGCAGCGGTAGAAGTTTAGGACGGTCATATTCTGGTTCACTGTGAGCGACGGACGGCAACCCAATAGACTAAAGAAATGCGTTTGACAAAGTTTAAATGCCGATGCAACTTTAAGAACATTTTCTGCTATTAAAACTTAATTCAAAACTTTTGTTACTGTAGTTTTATTCATTATATTAATGAATGTGTTGAGGTACACACAGACCAAAACAGCAGTCGATATAACTACTAGCTAACGCTCAGGATCACTTTTATTTACTTATGTACTTATTTACCTATTTACTTATTTACTTATATATTTACTTATTTATTTATCTTGCACTTTAAGGGGTAATGCCTTCTACAAACCTGGTACTAATTACCATTTTAGTGGCTTCAAGCCACTTGCACGCATGCGCTAACTATCTATATATACTTGATAATAGCTATTATCATTTAAGTCACATGCCACAAACATTATGCTTAAACGCTGCTACCTCCCAGGTAATATGTTGAAAATCTGGCCTGGAAATGAATCCGATCAAAAATCTAAGTATTCCGCTCTATTGACGCGTTCGCTGATGTTACAAGCGTTACATGCACTCAAAACTTCATCAAATATGTTCTTGCGAGCTAAATATTATCTCTGAGTTTAGAAAGAATATGAATATAAAGCGCTATTAAAAACATGGAGAATAGGTTTTTACCTCATCATTCTGACGCCTGAAAAAAATAGAATAAAAAAGCGTAAATTTGCGGTTTCAAAAGCGTTTAAGAAAGAATTAATTGAAAGATGAAGAAACTTTTGTACACCAACATGCATATGTAAGAGCTTAGCAAAGGGGAGCTTAAGAACATATATAGTATGACATGTTGTATTCAATATGTTAAAGACATATTTGCATGTGTTTATAAGCTATTTAAACCAACTTTCAATTATTGTGCATTTACAGGGATGATGGTGTAGGTAACGATGAAACATGTTTGAGAATAAACCGTCAAGATTAAAAGTTGTCGTGCTTACTTTACAATTAATGGCTCGTTGCTGTTACAACGACCTTCTAATTTTGGTTGCTAAAGCTCTATATTGCAAAAAATATTAGAGGGGATGGAAGAGGGGGAGGAATTGGGTTAATTTGTTACGATAATGAGCTTGAACGTTCGAGGGTTAAAGCACTAAGGGCATCCGAGTGTGAAATAACTATTTGGTACGCCTCTGTCACGTACAATATATGCATGGAAAGAATTATATTGCTCTTTGGGATAAGACTTGTTTTTAAAATCGAGTAGAAAGACACCCCGGCCCAGCTTTTAAATCCTATATATCGCTCCGATAACCGGGAAAGTACTTAGGAAGTAACACCAGAAACAAGTTAACTTTTCCGGTATGGCGCTGGGATCATGAGGTTGATGTATCGAATCCTACTGGTTTTTCATTACAAATATTTTTCAGTTACAGATGTAATTATAAGTGCGAAGATCATCCAGCAACCGAGTCATTGCTAATAAAGAATGAACTTAAGCAGTCACATTACAAATGACAAAAATTCTTACTTTTCTGTTTTCCTCTTGTAAATGAATATAAAACACAGTACGAGGAGTGCAGCAAAACTAACAGAAGCCACCGTTGCTCCAGATATCAGTTCCATCATATGGTTGTTAGACCTTGTATTTTTTGTGTCCGAATTAGATACTGCATCTTTACCACCGCTAAACGTCGTAAGGTTGGTTCCGTGTTGTTTATCAAACGAGGCTGCTAATCGTGGAGCTGCGATAGTTGTCAGATGCAACGTTCTTAAATTGCTTACTGAAGTTGATTTCCAAGGCATTGAAATTGGACCTGTTGTTAAAAACAAGAAATGCAACTGTAACTATATTTATTAAGTTTTTGTATGCAACATAAATATTTCTATCTGTAATTAAAGGTACCCTGTGAATGCTCGAGGAGCGACTCTCCCCAGACTCTTTCCAAGCACTGCTCTGCTCTTTGCTTAAGTGTGAATAATTACTTTAATATATATCAAAATTATATCAGTGAAATTTGTAAGAACAAAGAGTTTTAAGCTCGAAATTTGCCAACTCGTGTCTTTTGCAAGCATCCGTCATCTTGAATTTTGTGCCCAGTTTTTTGCAGTGTTTGATTACAAAAGTAATCATGGCACAGGATGATAGCATACATTTGAAAATAATAAATGGTCATAACATTTATGAATATTAATTAGTGTATATTCATAAATATTAGGGAGCCCCACTCTAGTGAAAAATTCTGGGGAGAAAACTGCAAATGTCAGATTTTAGCTTTCTTTACTGCAATAAACAAACTTTTCAACCTAGAGTTGGTTTGACCATGTGTTTGAAGATTGTGGAAATGAAAGATACAAGTTTGTATTGTAGTCCTAATATTATATTAGACAGACACTCCAGAACAGACAAGGACCCATTGGTTTGAAAGATATAGATCTCCAGTCACAAAACGCAAAGCTCAAACCTAGCTCACATGTTGAAACAAATGAACAAATTGAAAGATATGTATTATAAATTATTATGTTTCTGTGAAATTAAAATGAAACTGATTAATAATTTTAAACTTTGTGACAGTGTGGAAGAGTGCAAGAAACTGTTGATCCAATTTGGACACCAAGACATAACAGCAGCTGCAATTGCTAGAGTCTTTGGTAAGGTGTCGTTATAATGTTTTTTATACATGATAAATGAACTTTTATCATTGCTCGGGACTCCTGTGTAACCTTCAGCAGGGCTCGAAATTTAAAAAAAAATTCAAGTCGCCTTTTGGCGATTATCAAAGAAAAAAGGTCGCCAAATGCAAAACTACAGTCACCAGATAATATAAGAACAGAAACTCAGATATAATGTCAAAGAGTCTCACTTAATTAGCATTGTTGTTCGGCTTCTGGTAAATTGTGACTGCAGGCTGTGGTACATTCCGAAATACTTGATCTTGAATGACTTAAAACATGAAAACATGAAGGAAAAAATTCCGTAAGACTTCTGCATGACAATCTTACCTTAAGCAGTGAGGAAAAAAAAGTAACAAGTTAAAACAGTTCAGGATTAATTAATCCAGGAACAACTGCATCTTTCACATCGCATGCCAGAAATCATACGATACAAAGGCATCAAACATGGCGGATAGCCATTTAGTACCAGACCTCCTCTTCTCAATGTAAACCGCTGGTCGGATTACGCTGATTTCAGTTAGAACATGTTTTCGCAGGAAAAATTCGGACCAAGGCCTGGATTCCAGAATTTTTTGCTTGTTTTCTTTGTTGTTTTAGTTTTTCACTGGAAATTGACAACACAATCAACAGTTGTGTTCACAGGGAAAAATGAATGTCGGGAATCCATGGAGAGAGGAAAAGCCAGCTGCAAAGAAATTCAGTAGTTGAACACTAATAATAAATGACTGAAATTGTTTAATGTGAGAAATAATTTGCATTTCCTTTTACAGAAACGCAGAAACGAGACTCTGGAAATTGTTTCTCACCTTTAAGCTTTCATATATCAAAGGAACATAGTCACCAAAGTGGCAACTAAACTCGTATTTTTGGTCGCCAAGTTCAAAGTTTTAGTCGCATTGGCAACTGTATTGGGCGCAATTTCGAGCCCTGAAAGAGGATATTACACGGTGGCAGAAACATATGAAATTTATCTTTGGGTGGAAAAAATATTTCATGTGTAAGTGCAGCAAACAAGTGAAATATTTTTACCACAAGAAGATAAACTTCATATGTTCAAGCCAACGTGTAATTTTCTTTTTATTACATAGATAGGAGTGTTTTGAAAATTACACTCATTTTACAGTGTCCCAAACAAAGGAATGATGTCAGCGATATCTTTACTAGTGAGGATATGGAAAATATGTCACTCGTATCCTGGATGTGATTTCATATGAAATCTACGAGTGGCATATTTTACAGTAAAACACTTATATCTATACAATAAATATTTTTCATTAGTAACAACAAGAAAAAGAGTGAAAAAATGGAGATCTTAATGGAGATAATAAAATACCTCTCGCCTCTGTTTTCATTTTTTCATGAGTCTTTGAGATATTGTTAACGTTGTGCTCCCCACGATTCCTTTCTTCCTGAAAAACGATCATTTATGTGCAAAGATCAGTACACTGACTTTGATACTGCTACACAGTACCGAGCCTTTAAAATCTTAGGCCTGTTTTGAGGAAGAAAAAAAAAAGTTATGACAGAATTTATTTTAAACTCTTTTTTACGGCCTTTAACGGGAAGTAAAATATAACGGTAAAGATACTACAACGACGATAAATTAAACGTAGAGCCCTTGACGTTTATACAAAAGCTTGTAGTTAACTTGTTTTTCTAGTGAACTACATTGTGAGCTTCCATTTGATTTTGAAACTTTAAATTTACTCATAGCGTACATTAGTTATCAGCTGCAAGCTTTAAATACTACGAACAAATCGGTTCAAACCTGAATCTGAAGCACGAGTGAATGAAGTTCTTTTAACAACCCAGGAACTGTACCTGAAGAATTCATATTTGAGCCGCCCAGCGATGAGCTTGCCGCTTGAGCAGCTGTCGATGATGCTGGCCCTCGTGATCTGCGCATATTGTTTTATTGTTTTTTGAGGTATATTGGCGGAAAATGCTGTCAGGTTTTAATTATTTTGTTTTCGATTTTTTTATAAACCTTTGTCCGCCATTTATACAAGCATTGGCTCCCAGGCCTGACCGTTTTCTAACCCGAGTATATATCGATGTTCCGAACTAAGTCGAAAAAATCTCGTTCAAGTCGAATGCAAAACTGATTTAATTATATTAACGAAATTTGGATTGACAGCTGCAAGCTATTGTGTTGACACGCGAATGATTTATACAACGACAAATGTGGGACAGGATCTAGAATTTGACGAAAGGCAGAAAGGAAGTCGAAGAATTTGAGAAGATGTTTAGTCTTTTTCTCTTGGGACTAATCTTCTTTCCCCTTGCGCATGTCTTTTGTACCTCTCTGTTAAGAAATATTTTTCAAAACATCAGTTATGCAACACGATTTAGCATCAGTACGAGGTAGTGCATTTCAAAGGACAAGGCACATTTAAGATTTTCATTACACTTTCAAATCGAGAAGTATATCACATTTATAAACTCAGTTTTAAACATCTTGCAGAATTGTATCGAGTATTCAAGCTGTTATTGCAACGAGCATTGGTTTGCGAGTTATATTCATATGCAATGATATAATGAAAGAAAGGTATGTATAAATTATTATAACGCTATTGTTTTGACAGATTCATGTTCAGATACCTTTCCTGCCGGCAATTGATCTAAAATGTTCAATGCTACAAAGCAAACTGTGATTTTAGATTGGAGACTAACACCATTTATCTTTCAGTATACTTAATTGATAATACTTTTTTTGGTTTCAATAAGAAGAGTCTATTTGTGCACCTGGGTTTTTACGATGATACACAATTGTGTTTGTTTGTCATTTCCGCTGTTTCGTGCATATATTATTTACAGTAGAGGTCGTTTGAAATCATATAATTTGAAATATCATTTTTTAAAGCTGGTTAACTCAAAAGATATTTCACTTGAAAGAGAAAAAAGGCCACTTAAAGTTCATGGGTTTTAATGCTATTTCACGAGCAGCTTTCCCCCTTTTTATGATTTAAATATAAAAGAAACTCTGGATATGATAAGTAATTGTTTTATTTCTCGATTCATGATTCAAGTAACCTTTGTGGACAGGTGAAACCATTAAATCAGGATATCGGATTGCGGTTAACGTTATTGCTTCCAAGATTTGCTCGTCGGAATTTCTCGTTCTCTTCATGGAAATCCATTTCTTCTCGAAATGCTTAAAAATTAATTTTTTACCGATTTAACAGAAAAGCCCAAAAATTACTTGATGGTCAATTTAGCTTTTAAAAACATTTATTGATATTTCAAAATTGAAAGGGAATTCATCAGTTTATTATATTTACATATATTATTATTATTAATTCTATAATTTCAGGTTCACTTCTGTTCTTGGTTATGCATATTTTGGGTTCAGTTATTTCTATTATGACTTAGTGGTGATGTTTCTTGGAGCTTACTTCAAACAACAGAGTCAAGATCCAAGTGTTTCTGCATTACATGTATGGAAAAAGTTTCACCAGCAGAAGACATTAATTATTTATCATCATCTACTGTTACCAATTGTTGCATTTCCACTAACAGTGTGGTCTGTAAGTATTATCAACATTATCAGTGATATAATAATTGTATTAAATTTATTTAACATAGTATAAAAGCAAGGGATATAAAATTTTGACATTTTGACATAATTGAACTCTCATCAGGTAATACTGCATTTTAACATTTCTATTTCTATTTCATTCTCCATTATCTATTCTATCTCAATCAAAAGGAATGTGTTTATTCATTAACCAACTAACTAGTAATTTACAAAAGTATGACCATTTTTCTTTATGCCAACATCTTAAAGGGATGGTGATTGATGTGACACCATTCTAACTTTAGTATAATTATATGCCATG
Organism: Zoanthus gigantus; assembly: GCA_025331005.2. Classification (NCBI taxonomy): domain Eukaryota; kingdom Metazoa; phylum Cnidaria; class Anthozoa; order Zoantharia; family Zoanthidae; genus Zoanthus; species Zoanthus gigantus. The sequence goes on along the minus strand of JAOBBB020416262.1, from coordinate 1,718 downwards.
TCAAAACGCTATGGATGCACAACATGTAAAAGGTTGTACAAATTTACTCACAATCCTTTAGTATCACATTCAACTTTCAGACATCTAATGGGAATCACTGTATCAAATGGTGTAAACTATATATGTGTATGAGTGCTCAATGTTCACATTTGCAGCTAAAACCTGCCAATCGGCAATTCATGCAGTAATTTGATTAAGAATGGAAGAGTCTAGTGTAAAATCAGTGTTAGTAACTTTTGATAAAAACTCAAAAATCTCACGAAGCCGTTTTGAAGACAATAACTGAAAAATCTTGGAAAGACACTTGCATTGTTTTTGCACTAGTGTCTTTTTACTTGAATTTTCATGATTTAACTAAGTGTCTGGTAGGTTTTGTTAGGTTCAAGAAAAATGTTAAACTCATAGCAAAAAATTAATGTTTTTTTGATTCCCAGAATCTAGGTAAAGTTAATATTACTGACAACAATTTATACCTAGTTTACTGTTTATAAAACCTGTTTTATTTAGACCTCCTGACAAAGAAGTCCAGTCTGCCTGTTACTGAAATTATGTGTATATAAAAAATTGTAGACTTCAACAAAACTTCTATAATTCTGTTAACAGGCCTATTATCGAAAAGACCTTGGTGACTTTTTTATTGGATGTCTCTATACAGTAGAAATAAGCACACCATTCTTGTCTTTGAAAGTTATTCTAGAAAAGGTGAGTTGTGGCAAATTGTGATTGTAAACTACATGTAGTAAACTACTGATCAATAATGTATACTGTATGAACTTTGTTTGCATTGCTTGAATTATAAAGAATTTATTTACTAAATAATAAATTTCTCCCTTGGTTTTATGATTCAGGGTGTATCTAGCATTTGTGTGTGTGAACTCTCTCATGAGAGAGGGGTGATGCACCTGAAATTTGAGTTAACACTTTCTTAATAAAGCTAAATTTTTTAATACTGTACAGTGGAACAGCTAGCTTATTAATATATATGATTGCCATTCAGCTAAAATATTTAAGATGAAAAAATATTAAAAATAATCTCATATCAGTGGATAGTTGTATTAACGGAGTATTTAGGGAAAAAATACTTTTAAAGACCTGTTGTTCTTTGATAAGTAAAAAGTGGCCATATTAATTGGTGGTCAAATTAATCAAGTGGTCAAATTAGTTGAGTGGCGAAATTAATTGAATGGTAAGATTTATGAGGTTGTTGTATGGCAGGGTTTCACATATCGTCGCTGCTTACATCATGGTACAAACTCAACTTCAGTTGTTTTAAGGGCAATAAAATGTCCATTTTGCAATTGCAAGGAGTTATAAAGCATCCTACATCTACAAAAAAGCAATGGATATTTCACTTAATAGTTAGTATAACTTTGGAAGGGTAATAAAAATCACTGGCAAGATCAAAGTTAGTGGGTTATCTCCAGAAGTGGGTGGCTAAACCCTAGCTGTTGTAGTAAACCAATGTCATCATGCATGTGTTGTAGTTCAAAATGAATTTTAGTTTAAAATGATTTCAAACTAGGTCAAAATATTTTAAGCTAGGTCAAAATATTTTAAACCTAGTTTATTTTTAATGACAATTATAATTTTTGGCCGTGGTGAAACTGGGACCTATAAATTATAAGCTTGAGAATTATAGGATGAATAGCAACGATTGCTTGTGTGGTCAAGTGGATAAGGAAGAGGACTACAGATCCAGAGGTTGGGAGTTCAAATCC
>JAOBBB020416157.1:0-16582 GCA_025331005.2 Zoanthus gigantus | reverse complement strand
ACACCATAATTCCCGTAATACAAACAAAATCGATTTAAAAGTCTGTATGCATGTCCACGAATAAATGCCTTATAAACGTATTGCCATCTAACATCAATCGGTTCGCAAAAACCCGCCGTCAAAAGGACGATTTTTCCTCAAGTATTCCTGCACTTATATTTTCAAGCGAGCCGCACGGTTCGTTGATGTGACACAGGTCAACCGTTATTTAGTAAATTAGTGACCGCGCCGCAACAAAATCAAAACCCGCCAGGGTACCTAGGTGAGCAATTTTGCGGCGCGGTCACTAATTTACTGCCTTTCTGGCCCAGGGGAGCTCTTGGCTTGTATTCTCTAATATTTTTACCGCCATTTGTGTATTTTTATGTCATTTGCTCCCCTGGGCCAGAAAGGCAGAACTACTAACCAAACTCAGTCTAAGGATGAAGTTATCTGGATATAATGCTCGATATAGAGAGAGTATTTTTAAGTCTGCCCTGAAATATTGGGAAAGAAGACAACACCAGGATGAGACAGGAGAAAGACCCCTACACAGAGATAGAAACTGGAACAAAGAAGAGAGGAAGAGAGAGAAAGAGAAAAAAGTGACATGCTGGTATAAAACTGATAAAGATAGATCATATGACTTCCCAATCTTCTGTCCGGCAACCCCGAGAAGTGCACTAGCAACTGAATGGAGTGAGATAGCAGATGAGATAAAACAACAAAATAAAGGAATGGTAAAGGCAAAGATTGTAGAACAAGGGGGAATATCTCTGAAGTCCCTGATAACAGAGAAATCCTCAACTGAGGCAGCGACGTGTAACAAGTCAGACTGCCCGATTTGCGATAGCGGGAATGGAGGAAACCAGAATTGCCACAGAACAACAAAGGGTGGTGCGGGATATACCATCAAATGCCTAAAACATTAGGTCAATCTACCACGGTGAAACTAGTCGGACCCTTTATAGCAGACTAAAACAACAAGCAGGCGGTCTGTGCAATAGAGCGGAAGACAACCCGCTACATAAACACCAATAAGTCTGCCATGAAGGAATTGAGAACAAATTCAGTTACAAACCACACAAGTTCTTTAAAGATACCTTAACAAGACAAATAGATGAAGGGACACGAATTAACATGAGTTTGTCCACGAACGCTCGCCTTATGAACTCAAGGTCAGAGTTCAGACAAGGTGCGGTACCGAGAGTACAATTCGTGAGAGGGATCCAAGATTGAACAAGTATGAACTGGAGAGATAATGTCCAACCAGGCAACAACACAATACTACGTCCATATAACGTCAGATCTTGCAATAAACTAACATCCCATATGCACAAAAATGAAGGACCACTTTAATGTGTAGATCAACTTTTAGTGAAGAGGGCTCTCACCGAGCCGAAACTGGTAAAGAAAAGACTAAAGAAATAAAGAAAGAAGAAGAGGAAGTCTGTGTCAGCCCAAATAATGCGACTGTCACGAATAAACGTATTTGTTTACAATCTTTAACAAAATGTATTATCTAATCAAAAAAAAAAATAATAAAATCAGCAAAATGATTAAAAAACAAATGAATATAACTTGTATGTAACTTAACAACTAAACAAGTTTTGCGATTGGTTAAGACAAGATTGGTGTAAGCTTAAATTGATTCGTTTATACCTCTGTGATCTCAACACAATGGTAAGAGCGACACTTCTAACAATAACTAATCAAGTTTGTTGTGATTAATTTGACATTTGTTTCATTTTGTCGCCCTCACAAAATATGAGCAACATTTCTGGCGAACGTTAAACGTTTAAAATGTTTGTACAATTCATCGACGCTTTAATGGTTATAGAACATGGTTAAGAGAGTTGTGAAAAGAAAAACACTCACCCACGTTCAATTTTAAATATGAATTTCCATTTATTCAAATGGTTGCAAATTTTTTTGTCACTGCACTTTCTACATCTAGCAATGTTCATGTCGGTGCCGACCCTGTATTATTTTCCAGATAAAATACTATTCTTCCTCAATATAAATATTGCACATCCCTATATTCGCATGATTTAACATTGTAGCGGGGAATGGATAGGAAAGAGACAGCTCTGTTATAAATGCTTTCGCTTCTTGATTTAAGTTTATGTTTTATAAAGACCAGGCGCTTCTGCTACGCTATTCAAAGTCATAAATAGGGTTTCGGGATGCGGGCCGAGCACTCCTTCCCAATTTTTTGGGAGTACCCCTCCGGGAAGCCAAAGCACGCACATAGTATTGGCGAGTCTGGTTGACAAGTTCTCTTTCTTCAGCATACATGTTCCACTTTGTTGAAGGAACACAAAAGTAGTAGCTCAGAATTAGAATATCGAAAATGTTCCGCAAGTATAGCTCAGTAAAAACAGGGTTCATGCGACGTAATAAGCGATTAAAAAAGAATATATGGCCCATTAACGGTTTTACACCACAGTTTGTATTGTTTCAGAAACTATATTTGTAAATTTATACCCGCTCAGTGGGAAGAAATATCGAAAAATAGAACGCCATGTAGGATGAATGAGTAAAAAGACTGGGAAGAAAAGCAAATTAAAATAGACAAGTGGGGGGAGAGGGGGGGAGTTCTTCTCTCTGTCTACCCCTCTCCCTTCGCCAAACTTTTTCTTCTTCTTGCTTATATTATTTCATGGCATGCGGGAACTTTTAACTTTTCGTAGACGTCACAAAACCGCCAACTACTCAGGCCGAGAACTGCTTCGCTTGACCAATTTTCTAAATTTTACAATTAATCTTCTTTTGTTTTTTTTCACTGATTCGGTATATGGTAACAAGCAGATTATAAATGTGAGGAAGGATTCACCGATGGGCAACTGACATATGCTGTTCTTAGATTGTATAAAAATACTGCCGTTGTACAAGTGACACTTTTAGTAAATAAAAAGAGAGCAAGGGGAACTCCAGTGAAAAAACAACTTTAGTTTAAACAAAACGTCTTACCTTCATTTAGCTGACCACGAAATATTTTGGTCAAAATATAAACAACAATGACAGTGATATAACTGATTAAAGATGCGAATTTCGACACCATGTTGTTCTCTCTTGTGCAGACGCGGTTTTGTCAGCGCCTTCAATTTTGCGACGTCATTGCGGGCTAGGAAGCTGCTGTTTTTTTGCAATACAGTATTTTATGTTGTAATTCAGTGAGCGAATAATGAATGTTTATATTTTAAGTTCGTCCAGCAATTAGTTATCAACTTCAAGCGTTTCAGAGCCAAGTTGTTTTTCGCTGGAGTTCCCCTTTAAACACCACGTTTGTTAGTTTGTTAACTAGGGACTTCTGTTTACCGAAGCGCACTGGATTATGGGGGAAAGTTTTAACTTACTGTAAGAAGTGCGCATGCGCGTTAAGTTACGGCAGACGCAATTCGCGGACAAAGACAAGGACGTTACAGAGCTTAAATCACCAGGCGTTCGGGAGCGACGGAGACGGACCGGTAATGAGATTTATGGTTGCTCTGGTGATTTGTCAAGGAGACTTCCAACCCGCTTTTCCCGTCCGTGCAAGTTTATGACACTGAAACCAAGGTTGCAGAAATTTGGAATTTGAGTTCTAATGGCTTCTATCAACAGAGAAGGTTGCAGCAAATCATCGTACGAAAACCTTGCAACCTAGATAAGAGCTAATTTCAAGCACTCTTTGGAGTCGAAGCCTTTATGTATCAAAACCTGTGTTTTTCGAGCAGTTTATATCAAGCAAGAAAAAGGTTCTTCATTGCTTGCTTCTTTCATGTCATGAATAACAACGACGTTTTCCTACAAAGACCCATTTCATGCCGTTGTTAAAATCACCATACGCCGGTGAAGCAGTTACACTGAGGTTTGTTTAGATTTGCCTTTTTTTACGTTATAAACTATTGAACTGCGTCGGCGAGTGAAGCAAGTGGTTTAACCAACTCATCACCATAGGGAAAGCGCCAAATCCTATACTCATTGATCAAACTTTTCACCCGACAGTTGTTGATTAAACCACGTGCCTTTTTTACGATTACTGCAGTTTTTGTACTCTTTTCCATTGCAAGCGTTCGTCCTTACATTACGTGCCTCTCAAGCTAAATAAGTACCAAAATGGTGTCATTACACATCTAGCATCACATTAATATATCAGGAAGTTCAATCAGCATAGATGATATTAAATGATGGTTTTCTATAAAGTATAAAGGAAAAGACCACAACTGATGACTCTTGGAATGTTCCATCGATATGTGATTAATCCACTATCCACTGTATTGGCTGATGATAATTACTAACTTTCAAAAAAAACAGAACTTTCTCTTTTTTTGCTTGCATGTACAGACTTCACTTTAAGAAATATTCAATGATGTATTTCGTACTACGACGTTAGGCATTCTCCTTAAATCTCTTGCAATTCACTCAAAGACATATCGGGATAAATAGTCGAATGTACACCTGAGCACAGGTGCACCAAGAGCTCATACTAAACATCTGTCGAAGACGCCTTCCAGTGGCACTCTTTGTTTTCTTTCCAAGTCGGTTCACCTTGCTCATACACCTCCTGTGATGCATGGAGGAAGCGTTAATTTTCAAAACAGTTAGTACTAAGTAGACAAACTTATCATAAAGCATAAAATGTTTTTAATGTCCAGAATCCGAAAATTTTAGACCAGACCCCGACTTCCACCCAAAACCAATAACTAATAACTTGGTGCTCACTGAGTGATGATAAACAAATTCCAGGAGTTTTCCACGAGTTCTTCATGATAGAATATTTCTTTTTCCAGGACTTAATTCAACCCCAAATTCTTTCTTGACAAAAACAAAACGATAACAATCTAGCGTGGCTGCAATTGGTTTAACGGCCTAGCAAACGAGTTACCGACCAACTATAATTGCCGGAGTATAAGTCGACCCCCACTAATCGCGAAACAATACTTGCTTTCTTCATATATACACCGTTTGTGTAAGCCTATCCTACTTGACTTGGACTTTTAGTTGTAATGTAGTGAGAAACCTTCAGTAAGGTTTATAGCACAAAAGAGAAGAAAAACGGACATTTCTACGCTTTCTCTCGTTCAGGAAACCATTTTTGTAACTAGTAATTGGTCTTAAAAGGTCGAATTAAACACCGACAAATACGGGTCTCATTTTTCATATTCTTTGTTTTTGCTTTAACTGGCCTTGTGGGTGTCAAAATGCTTCCAATTAATCCATCATTGTAAAAAGAAATTTTGCTTCTTTTTTCGTCTCCATTTTGACTTATAAAAAATTATTCGAAAAATTATTGGGTCGGCTAAAGCCTCATCAACCTGTGAATCCGGGCTTACCAGAAAAACTGGCTGGCTATGCGCCTGCTCGATAATATCTAATTCATGTGACATGGTTCTACTGTTACCTTCTTCCATATAGGCACTGTTGCTTTCAAAGTATCAATGCAGTATTGAACTGCATTTAGAGAGTCTTTTCTATGAGCTGACGAAACAGCAATTATAACGCTTGCTTCACCAATGGGGACAATGCTGGAATATGGAAGAAAAACAGAGTTTTCAGGAACTTATGGAGTATCAAGATAGAATTTAAGACATCAGTGCATCAAGGAGAAACTCTTTAAACTTTATTTCACGTTTTAAAACTAAAAATCTTTCACATGCGAGAGACTTTCAGCACGAGGAGGAGCAGATCAAGAAAAACAAAACGAGAGCTGAAAACCATCTAAGCTAATCAGGGATGAGGGTGGGAGTTAAGAAAGACTTGAAGGTGTATGTATTAATTCTATACAGAGCCCAACTGGGCTTCTCTGGAAATTCTAATTTTGGCAGAACACTCTGACATTTCTCTACAATTTTATTTATTGGTGTAAAGAAAGAAAACTGCAATTACAATCATTGCTCATGTATTATTGAATTTATTTTCAATTTAATTTTATGATATCATATATATGCAATATAATGAAAATCAACTTTCTTTACACCAATAATGATGTTTAATTTGCATTTATAAAGTATGTTAACTGGTATTTTAATCACACTTCAACAATGGAAGTTGCTCTCCCGAATAATGTAAAATTCAAATCTATTCTTATTACTGACTGAAACTGTAACTACCAAAACGAAAAATCTGAAAAGGTGTTATTGATGAAGCAGAGTATAGAAGCATTTCAAGCTTAAGGGAGGCCAAAATTTTGCCTGTGGAAATCAGAACCTACTGTAAGGCATTCTCAGATAACCTTACATTTAATAATGAACACAAGACTTAAACTATGCATGGTCTCCACCAGTTAATACATTGCTGCTTTGCACTGTAAGTGATTCATGAGTTTAAAACTCACTTTAAGGCCCATTCAAATGGATCAAACATGTTGGACAAACATTATCATACATTGTTGGATGCAACAAATTGTTTGACCCGTTTTAACAGCACAATCAAACATGTTGGACGGTGTTGGATGAAGTTTGACTTTGTTCAAACTTTTCATCCAACATTGTCCAACATTTTGATCATGATCAAAAATATGCCATAATTTCGTGCCTAGTACTGAAACCAACATTGTTGGTTTCAAAACTCCAGCATCCAACACTGATCAAACACCGTCCAACACCATCTAACAATGTTGGATAATGTTTGAAAAACATGTTTGATACATTTGAACGAGCCTTTACATATATTGGTAGCTATATTTTACCCACCCTGTTCTATGAAATATTGCTATTTTCACCAGGTTCCACTGTTCTCTGGCTTGTTTACAGATTTTTCTGAGCTCTGACCTTGCCATTGGTACATATGCTTCATACTCAAGTCGCACAACTGTTTGTCCTGTAGGGCAAATCAAACAATATGATTATGAACAAAATATAGAAATAAAGGAAAACAGAAAATACAATAATTTACATATAAGATAAGACTGTAAAAGCCATGTTCTTTATGTACATAGGATCTTTTTATGAACAAACGAAAGGTACAGCAATGCAGTCAGTCTGGTATCCACTTTCATCATCAATATGTGTACAAATGGAAGTGTTAGAAGACCAAGCCCTACAATTATGTGATGAAAGCCTCAAGCTAAGAGTTTACCATTACTAACTGGTCAAGTGTAGGAAATCTGAAAACAAGATCACTTTCTCCGATATCTTAAGGCATGTACTGTATGACAGGGATACTAATGGTTGTTTCTGCACAAGTGTGTATCGCAATCATGACTCTCAACAACCACAGTCAGTAAGGAGTTGCATTGTCAAATGTTTATATGACAGAACTCACTGTATGTTAATGCAACAGGGAAAGAAAAAAAAGAGAATAACTGCAGTGGTGCTTATGTCTACAATTATCCATCCTCTTTCCTGAAGAAAGGCAATAAAACAAGACTGGTTACATACCGACAAGAACACAATCACAGAGCTGTTGACGACATACTCCCCTATGTAGAAGCTGTTTCAGACACTATGATGTTGCCTTCAGGAATACAGGCATTTGAACCATCTAAAAATCAGAGACAATGCTACAGAAACAGCTGGTATGAGCGAGGATTCTGTTGGGATTGTGCATATGATCCACCGTAGTGGTTGCGACAGCATCTACAGTATACACTTTGGTGAAATGGGATGAGTGGTGATAGAAAGAACAAAGGAACACGAGAGTGGCATCCGCTTGGCCCTTAACTTCAGGTGCCAAATAAACGGGTGAGGGGGAGGGAGGTCAAACTGTATATGGTAAGAAATTTTTCAAAAAAAAAATAAACGGAAGGGTTAAAATAAATGCGGGGTTGGAATTTTGATGACAGAAAAGCAAACGGCAAACTTTATTATCATTTAACATTTTGCAATTGGAAACAAAAGATAGAACATGCATGCCAATAATGAAATGCACACTTTGAACTGTCAACGTCTGTCTACAGTAGTACAAAGGTTAAAAACATGGTAGTCAATTTGATAGATCAAGATCTGAGACCAAACTGAGCAAATGCAGAGATTAGATAGCAAAATGATGCTTTTAAAACAAGGCAACAGAGTCCAGCTAGGGTATGGATAAACTTACTGAATTCCAAACTCAGATTCTTGTTGTCCGTACTATAATCCAAGAATAAACAGGGAAAGATGAACACTGAACATGACACTGCTCGGTAATCTTAAAATTTTGACCACTTGATGATCGTACTAAAACTTGAAAAATTAATAAACTTGAGGTTCTAATAAGCTGTGGGGGGTGGAGAAAAACTCAAAAACTTAATAAGCATCCTGGGATGTTTATTTGGCAGCTGAAAGTACTCAGACAAACAACTGCAGCTTCCCAAATGCAACATTCCAACAAGACTGCTGGAAGAATATCATTTGTTGAGACACAGGGATTCTCAATGGTATTCATGGCAAGAGTTCATGAGACTATCCAAATCAGACTCCACCCAAACAACATCAGGAAAAACAACAGAAACATGAAAGCAACGGTGGTATCAAAATTCTTCACACTTGGTTGCACAACATTAGTGGCCTTAGTGGCCTACTGTACCTTCCACCTCCAGCTCCATCACACTCCTGAGTATACTCTGTCATCCCTATGTTTTGTACATGACCAAACCATCTCAACCTTGTTTTCCTTAAATCTACGTTCAAGGATCTCCACCCCACATCATCTTCCGACCTCTTCATTTATTAGTAATCCTGTTGGTGCCTTGCTATCTCACTCTTGACATAAGTGAGACAGTCAAAAAGAAATATAATAATTATTTAATTGTTTGTTTATTCCCACAATGGATAATGTTTTTATTACTGTATAACTCTATTATTTAGTTTATACTTCTTAACTTGATCAGCTGCATTGAACAAAATAAAGTTCACACTTTTACCTTCAAAGTTATCCCTTGTTGTTCCTACAAATGTAAACAAAGTGAGAACTAAAATTAAACATCAAAGTTTTTTTCTTTACTTCAACAGCAAGTTATCTAAAGTCTGCATCAACAATTTTCATAGCAATGTACATTATATATATATAATAATAGTTAAATTATGAAGCTATCCCAGGGTTCCCATTAATGCACCGTGACGCGTATTTGACGTATGAAATTTGAAAAAGACACGTGACTTTCAGGCTAACTGCTTCCCTGGACACACAGAAATCACTAAAATGCATTTTAGGTCTCTGCAGGGATCGATTTTAAAAGACATTCTTGTTGTACATGGGGCAAGCAAGAAATATTTTTAGTCTTCCATAAAAAGTTGAAGTAGTCCTAAAAACGAGCTCTACCGTATTAAGAAAAAGCCATTTAAATGTATTTCTTAATAATATAGTTATGCTGAGAACAGTCTAGACAGTCTGTGTCATTTGCGGTAAAAAAAAACAACATGAAATCTACAAGCACCTGAGTTGTAACGTTTTCTGATCAAAATAATTTAGAAGTTAAATATAATTTTTTACCGTTTTAGAAAGTATGACATCATTGTATATTTAACCTAAATCAGGGGAAAACTGTGGAAGTTGAATCAAAATCTGATGATATTTACTAATACAGGTGATGCCAAAGATTGTTATTTTACTGTAATAAATTCAATTTTGTGTTACAATCTAAATATACGTGTTTCTTCCACATATAACTTTTAAATTTTGGGACCCCTCAGTTTTGGAAAGGACCCCTCAGTTTTGGAAAGGACCCCCCTTCTGGAAGACTGAGGGTTCCAAGGATTGATATTCAAGACTTAAGTGGGAACCCTGTATCCCATGCACTACATTTTTTATGGCTAAAATAGCATGAGCTTTATAATTTGTACTGTAAGACAGTATACTTCATTCATGAAAATGCTTTATAAATTGCAAAATTACATATTAATTATTTCTTTAAGGTATACTCCATTTATATTTTCAAATAGTAGGACATTTGACACTAAAATTAAAGGACTGGTGTACTTTGTTTGTTTCTAACACCATGTAATCCTTGGTATGTAGAGCTTAGCATTTTATAGCATCAAAATTACTTAATACACAATTGTGTAGAGTGCCAAAACTAATGGATAGAGGAGTGATCAGGGGTTTATCCAGGAATTTTAAAATTAAAAGTCTATATGAGACAACTCACAGATACTGTGCACAAGTACTGTAGAACTACATTTCAATTTTTAAACAAATATCTTTTAACAATAATAGCAAACAATTAAACCAAATTTCTAAACAAATCAAAGAATCAAATTCAAAATTGCTTAAATGTAAAGCGAAAGGAGAACAAGTAAACACTGTGGGTCGAAACACTTTACACAAACCAACCATGCAAAGCAGGCTGGAGGATTCTATTGTTTCACAAAATTTTATGCAAATGAGAAAGTACCAGCTATAACTCACTGCTACTCCTACAGAGTATCTATGAGTCAAAAAGGGGTCCAATTTTCAAACTGTAGACCAGCTAGTCTCCCCCCCCTTCCCCATCAAACTCCCTCAAAACCAAAACTTTCCATTTATTTAATGCCTTCAAGTGGCTGTTACAGTATACATGCATATACAACTTGTTTACAAGCGACAAAAAGTTTAATCCACACTTTAGGATCAAAATACATAACATATACAGTCTGCCTAAATTGAGCTATAACAAAAAGCGTACGAGGTGGCTACAGCGTCAGTTTACTGAAGTGGGTTGATAAAGGTCATGCTTCTTGGTTCGCACCTGGTAAACTCATCGATGATCTCATGTAGTTGATTGGAATGTTTTTGTGGACAAAGAACAGCTGAATAGCATTAAGGTTCTACTTATTGATGTTGCTCCTAACGGCATCCTTCACTAACTAAAGTAACAATTAAGTTGCTCCTTTCCACACTCAGGTGCCAGTTACTAGGATGATGATCTGAAGAAAACTGAAAATTGCATCGGTGTTTGAATAAAGCACAGGACTGCAAGATCTCAATGTTTCCTTTAGACTATTGGGCTTTTGCTTAGTATGTTTTTTTTTTCAAAAAAAATCATAAAATGATAGGCAACAAAAAAAAAACATCAGTGCTATCAAAAAAAAAGGGGGGGATGGGGCCCCATCCTTAAATCTGCCACTGGCGAATAATTACTATTAATAAATATATTTTTTCTAACATATTATTGTTCTGTTACCTACAAAGAGGGAGATTGCTCCAGCTGATGGTGAACGGACATGAGTCATCACTTTCTCTACTTGCAGTACATCTGCGGTTATCACAATAATATCATCCCCCATGTTGGCAATCACTGGAAGGACGGGTGTACTAGTACTGTCCATTGGAGAAGTGCTATGAATCCTAAATACAAATTGACAGTCTAGCATAATAGCAATGTAAAGGACTTTCAATCAAAACTTATACTTTGATTTCTTAGTTATACAAAATCTAGACATTTTCTTCCTCTAAATAAAAGCTACAACAGATAAAAAACCAAATCCACTCACTCTAAAAATAGATTGTTAAGATTTAAAAAATAAACTTCATAATTTAGAAGTACAAAAACGCAATTTAAAATAACAAAGCTGCAGCCATCAAAAATCTTTAGAAACCCTTTTGGATCTATGTGCTGCTTGTCAGTTCAAAGGCTGGATCATCACTGGTTAAATTTAAAAGCAACTATATGAAAAAGACTGGAGAAAGTTCCACCAACTACGTACATACAAATTGTGTCTGTGATAAAGTTTTGTGTTTAATGCTCATTGATGTATTAAAATAAAACAATGTAACAGCACATAGTTTACCTCAACAGAAATAATAAAATGCACAAACTGACAAACATGGTTGGTTGTACAACTGCAATACTAAACGTTGAAGTTAACTTCCATAAAGTAAAAATAAAATTACCATAGATTTCGACATAACTGTATTACTGCAAAACCTGACTCTCCCATTTGTCAACTTGAGGAGATTCTCTTTCTATAACATATATAGGGTATGACTAGATTTGTTGTTACTTCAATCCCATCTTAACATAAATTCTAATAACTAGGCAGACTAAAAGTGTTTATATTGGTTTTATAAAAACAATAGAGGTTTTCGTTTAAAATATTAATTAAAAACACTTGCCGGATGATATAGTACTAAATATTTCAAGCAACTAACAATGGGCACTAAGCCCATATTGGCAAGGACATCACTCTAATGAAGATGTACAAAAATACAGTAAGCTTTAAAATATAGTGTTTTCAGCCTTTGAAAGCAGCTGCCACAAAGGATGAATTCCCTCCTATGATGAGCAAGTGAAGTATAGCCCTATCCCACATGTACTAAATACACTTTTAATTTTACTTTTCAATTAATGAACTTGTCACAGCTGTCATGTAAGTTTTTATTACATATGATCGATATTGGCTTCAAATACTAGCAACTAGATTGCAAACATATTGTGACAAGAACAGCTTTTAGAACTGCGCATTAATTATAGTTCACTCGCATAAATGGCATGCATAAATATTAATACCAATAATGAATTGTAAGCTGGTGTAACTTTGATCTCGATAGAATTTTATAGATTTTAGATATGTTTTAAAAGGTTATAGTTCATCTATAAAAGAGATTTTCTCGAGGATCATATCTATGCATAACTAAACATTTAAATCAAAGCAAAAATTTTGTTTACCTTGGGTACAAAGTAGGTTTGTTTACCTTGGCCATAAATTTGAAATTTTTATGGATGACTAATCAGTGGTAAAAATTCACACCCTCCATTTCTATAACGATGATTAACAGTTGTGTACATGAGACATGCGAAAAATGGCAATAATAATTTCTATTCTTTGACATTCAAAACGAAAGAAATTTTGAAAAGAAATATATTAAACATTTTGGAAGTGACAAAAATATATACAATTGGATAAATATCCGCAAAGTTTGACAGCTAAGTATCACCTGGCAGCAATCAGTAGACGTTTCGACTACAGGTCAAATTATGTAAAAAGCAATCGGCCGTTCTAAAAATATTTTGGCCCATAATAAAGTTGCAAAAATCAGTCGAGAATCGTAGTTTTTTACTTAAGGTATGGTTAGAGAAATTAAAAGTATATTAGACTTAGAAATGTTTAAAACTTGTATAAATGTTTTACGCTCACCAACTGCAAACGTCCTTCATTCACCCTCCACTTATAGGTGGTATTACAGCAATCTCTTCGTCTCCGGATAATTCAATGTTAGAATCTCTCTCGATGTACTGCTGGTTTACCGCCACAATAAGATTTTGCTTGATTTCTGAAAGACTGTTAATTCACACAGAATTTTAGAATCTCAATCCCCAGAACCTCTCACTTAGCTATTGCTAGCGAAAGAAATTCAAAGGTATCTACAAACGTTACTACTTTCTCGAACTATGAAGAAACAAAAGAAATAATCGATTTTCACTTAATAAGAAAAAGAGTGTACTTCTTACACTAAAATCAGCTTCCGTCTCATTGAAATTTCAGAGTTAACAAATATAAAGACTAGAATTAAACCTGTACTCACCACGGAAACAAAATTAAAATATCTTCAATTAATTCACTCCCCGAAATTCTTCTTGCAAAGCTAATTTGAGCAGAATTCTTTTCTACCAATTCTCGGCACTTGGCAAAAAATAAAACAGTGACCTGGAGAAAACAAAAGTCCAATTAATGTACGCTGTGATCAGCAAAATAAAAACTGAAGCTATTAATCTTGAATTCCGAACATAGACTGTTGTGTTAGACGACTAATAGTCAGCCTGTCTAGAAAAACATTAACGTTATGAAATTTTGATATTTGGACCGTAGGACGTCATGTACAGTGCGAAGTAGTTTGGATGAAAAAAATCTTCAAAGAATACATTCTTTAAGTTATTAGATTATAAAAAGAAACTATTTTTCAAGGTTCAAACAAAACTGGTCAAACAATATGCAATGTGGCTGTAAAGACTACAGAAAGTGCAAATACATGTAAACCAGTCAAAAACCTGCACTTTTTCCGCCTCAGTATCATTGACGTGTTCCATCGAGGTCCATCAAGTTTCAAAGGCTCCTGCAGATGAGAACAGCAGTCGGAAATATTCGTGTTTTTATTAGTGATCAAGTTTTGATGTCCCAATTTAATGTAAACACCACCACCATGCTTATCATCCAAACAACAATTAATCGAGTCAAAATTTTTTAACACGACTCACCATTGGCTGCATTGTTTAATCCAATCAACTGATGCGTAAAAGAAAAATATCTTCACGTTTCCTCGACCCATTCTCTCAATCGGCTAGTTACGGCCTTACGGGTAACTGCACTCACCGAACCTCCCCTCCCACCCACAACAAAGGAAACACGGAGCTGGTGGGCATTCAAATGCTTGTTAACTTGTTTCAACTAGAAAAGTACTCCGAGAGCGCAGACCTCCGCCAAGAATATTGCGATTCCTATTCAATAATGTAGTCCTATATTCATTTTTTACACACATTCTATTGTGGCCAGTGGTATATCAATCTGCCACATTGATGTCAGAATTCTGCTTTTTCTACGTTGTGTGACTGTACCTGACAATTCGATGTTGTGGAAAACAAAATTCCCAGGGCTTGGAACGAGGTTGCAGGGCCTTTTCCCGCCCCCACCCATACTCTAGTGAAAAGCCCTGGGAACGAGGTTGGCCTACTGGTTATGTTAATGCAATATCATCTAAATCACAAGTTAAAATCCAATACAAATGTAGAGTGCAGGATTGTCGAGGAGATGATAATTTGAGATGTTTTGTTTCTCAAAAGGAATCGTAGGACTGAATTAACTGCTTGTTTGAAAAGATCTAGGTTAGTTTCCGTAGATACTTCTTTTTTTTTTCTGAAAAACACTGTTTTCTAACCCAAAATTATGAAGGAGCCTGTCCGGGATTTGAACCTTGGACCTCTCGCACCCAAAGTGGGAATCATGCCACTAGACCAACAGGCCTGTCATCAAGTGGGGTTTTTAGTTAGACAATGTCATAAAAAAAAGTACAATACAATGCAAATTTATGGATACAGGTTATCGGGGAAACGTTTGTCTTCAGGAAATCATCATAGCAATGGACCAACTGCTCGTTTTATAAGATTTTCGTTTTCTGATATGGCACTCTTTCTTTTCTCAAAAAAAAAAAAGATTGTTTTCTAAAACAAAATTACGAATGGAACTGTCCGGGAGTTGAACCCGTGATCTCTCGCACCCGAAGCGAGAATCATGCCTCTAGCTAGACCACCAGGCCCGTCATTTACATAGAGGGTGTCATAAAAAAAGTAGGCAGCAGTGCAATTTTATAGATAAAGGTTATCGGGGAAAAGTTTTTATTCAGGGGAAATAATAGCAACTGCTCGTTTTAATCATAGCAACTGCTCGTTTTAATTGATTTTCCTTTTCTGATATGGTACTCCTTTTCTTTTTCCAAAAATTGATTGTTTTCTAAAACAAAGTTATGAAAGGGCCTGTCCGAGATGTGAACCCGGTACCTCTCGCACCCTAAGCGAGAATCATATATATAGAAAGAGCATTAAAACAACGAACTTGCCAACTCCTTGAAACCCTTTATTAAAATGCTTTTACAAATATTTCGGTCATTCGGCCTTCATCAGTGTATAGTTGCGCTACATACAGTATCCTGAGCGCATAGAAAATTGCTAAAAAATACAGTTTATATAAACTCTAATAAAAAGGTGATAAAAACACTAAGGTTAAAAGAATGTTGCTAAAATACCAAAGTTAGAAATTGTTGCTAAAATACCATTATTGTGTGGCTATTCTCTTAAAAATTGTTGCTAAAATACATTATTGAGTGGCTATTCTCTGAAACTCGAAAAACTGTTAATTTTGGTTCTTTACTCGCAAACTAACAAAAGTATAAGTTGGCTGATTTATTACGTGAAATAAACTTGTCAGTGAATCAATATGATTAGAAGCATTTCCTTGACAGTTGTATCGTCCTTCTCGGAACTTGCTAGTACGGTGTAGCGGGAGTTAAACCGCAAGCACGCTCAGTGCCAATGATTTATTTATGCTCAGTAACTGTAACTTAATGCAGAATCAAACGCATCTTATTCTTTCACTGACAAGGTAAACTACGGATGGTGCTTTTCTACAGTTTTTTTTTTGTCAATCCGTAGTTTAATTTAAGTAATTTATGCGTGCCGCTCGGCATTTGCTTCGCAATAATAAGTCTCACAATAAACTGGGGGAGGGGGGTTAAATAAACGAAGGGTAAGCAAATTGCAATATTTGATAAATGAGGGGGGGGGGTGCAGAATCACAAACATTTTGTCCAATCGCTATCCAATTCTAAAAGACGGAACAAACTTTAAAAGATAAGAGACGAATCTAGGACTGTCTTTTAAAAAGTCATAACCCATCGTGAAATTTAGGAATTAATGAATGGGAAGGAGGTCAAAATAAGCTGCAGGAAGTCTTCAAAAATAAACGTACCCCGCTCCCTCCTTCCTTTTCCCGTGTTCATTCTGAGCCGAAGAGTACGTGTTAGTACAGATAGTACTAAATAACCGGTCCTTAATGAAACTTTTGCTGAACGTCTTTTGGTTAATATATATATAGTTCTCAAACTCATTAATAATTCATTATGTTAAAACAAAAGGAATCATAACCGTGACGTGCTTTGGAAATGTGATCTTAATTAGCATATATTTTTACGATTTTATTTCTTCGTTTACTCCTTAGTTTTAGTTTCGATT
>JAOBBB020416062.1:0-16596 GCA_025331005.2 Zoanthus gigantus | reverse complement strand
GGAAGTGAGGCCCAGACGGGAACTGCGTACTCCAAAACAGGTCTGATGAAGCAGCAATACACTTCAATCAAATCTTTTGTACAGTAACCAGCTTTACACAGCTGGCGCAGAATGTATAACCGTTTGAATGCTCTTTTGATGATATATTCGCAGTGTGTAGTCCACTTTAGGTCGCTACTCAGGTACACTCCAAGGAGTTTAAATGACTGGACAGATTAAAAAAGGCATCCCCCAATGTATAATGGTGACTGTAAAGGGAGGCGATACTGCAAGGTGTCAAACAAAATCTCTTTGTATTTCTTTGGATTGAGACACATCTTCCTTGCAGTAGCAAAATTTATAATTTCGTTTACAATAATGGGCATACCCGTGAACATCTTGGAATTACTTCGGCAACAGACAAATCGTCACCAAATTTGATTCTGAATAACCAGTTATCCACTAAGTCAGGTTGACAAGTATAGCAAACATCAATGTGCCACGTTTCGTGTCTTGAAGGATACCACCATTAACATTCTTGTATTCAGATGTAACATTATTCATTCTGACGCATTGTATGCGATTAGTCAGGAAAGATTTTTCCCATCTGACCAAGGCGGGATGAATATCCAAACGAGCCATTTCTGAACTCAAGACATTATGGTCAACAAGGTCAAATCCTTTCTTGAAATCGGCAAAGAAAGCACGAACCGAGCAATATCCTCTATCAAATGCCTCCAAGATGTTATGGAGAAAGTACACCAAGGCTTGAGTTGTGGAATGACCTTTAGTAGTAAACTGGAATCTGTCGAGAGATCCATCGAGATACGACAAGATGTGTTTTAATCTTGGATATCTGGGACGTGAGTGCTATTGGAACAACAACAAAAACATTTATTCAACCATTTGTTTTACATAAATATTTATGTATTTAAAATTAGAAATTTGTTTGAGTTAGTGGTTATGGCCACAAGAAATAACCACAGGGTTGAAAATGCCAAGTGGCCATTTTTCCTAAATATTGTAATGTACCGACAGTTCGCTCGAGCAACACTTACAGCGATCTTCAAGACTGAGTCCCGTAACTCTCAAGAAAAATAAACGAACAAAAACAAGATTCCCGCCGAGCCCCAAATCGAGGTAAGGCTAGGTTACTGTCCTCTACTATTTTCATTTCGTTACACTATCCCCACCTTTTAAGGCAGGGACATGTCCTTATGTCCACAACGCAACAAATTTAATCAAGTCAGTACATTTCATAATCGCTTGCCCATGCCGGGGCTCGCCTATTTCTCCGTGTTCCTCTACTAGCTCCTCCGGTTCCTCCCTCTGGGGAAGCTAAAACTTCGGTTTCCGCCGGACCTTCTGTAAAGCCGGGTAGATCAGAGACTCCGTTCTGCTCCGCACGTGGCTCTTCACGCTGATTTAGATCGGTCATCCAGTTGGGAGCGTCGTCTCCCTGATATGCCTTCAGCCTGTCGATGTGGACGACCTTGCTCTTTGCCCTCGGACTCATTTGAATCCGGTAGACCAGATCGTCCAGACGGGAAGTCACTATGTATGGGCCTTTCCAAGGTCTTTGCAGCTTGGGTGAACGGCCCTTCTTTCTGGTCGGATCATACAACCATACAGGATCACCGCGGTTGAACTGACGAACCTGCGCGCGATGATCGTAGTTTCGCTTCTGACGCTCACTTTCCAAACGCATGTTTTCTCTTGCGAAGGTATGGGTGCGTTCAATCCGTTCTCTCAGCTTTTCAACATAATCTGATTGATCACTAGGGTAGTCCCTTTGAGGTTCTGGAGTCCCAAACATCAGGTCAATTGGAAGGTTAATCGATCGCCCTAGCATAAGCTCGCATGGCGAGAGCCCAGTTGTTTCATGTACAGCTGAGCGATATGCCATCATTAGGAGTGGGAGGTGCTCGTCCCAGTCACGTTGGTCCTCTGCCACGAATTTTGATAGCATGGCTTCCACCGTTTGGTTGAACCTCTCGACCATCCCGTCCGACTGAGGGTGCAGGGCTGTTGTTCTGGTTTTCTCCATGCCCAGCAACTTACACATTTCTTGGAAAACGAGAGACTCAAAGTTTCTGCCTTGGTCTGAGTGTATTTGTCGGGGAACGCCAAAACGAGTAATGAACTCCTCCACTACTACTCTAGCCACTGTTATCGCTTCTTGATCTGGAATAGCGTAACCTTCCGTCCATTTCGAGAAATAATCACCGATCACCAAGACATACTTGTTTCCCCGTTCTGAGACAGGAAGGGGTCCCAAGATGTCTAAAGCAACTCTCTCCATGGGCGCACCAACGTTGTATGTTTGCATAGGGGCACGCAACTTCCTTTGAGTTCTCCTCCTAGAAGCGCAGAGGTCGCACTTTCTGCACCAACGCCTCACGTCCTTACTGCAGTTGGCCCAGTAGAATCTCTGTTTTACCCTCTGCACGGTCTTGGCCAGTCCAAGATGTCCAGCTGTTTTTTTATTGTGCAATTGTAGTAGCACTTCGTTTCTTAAGCTCTCGGGCAAGATCAGTTGCCAAGTGATGGTATCACCTGCGGTGGATTCCCATCGCCTGCACAGCACGCCATCTCGGATTTGCAGTCGGTCCCATTGGCTCCAATATGCTTTCACTGTTCCGTTCTCTGGGGAAACCTGCGCCCATTGTGGACGTGTGCCTGTTGATTCCTTCCATTCCATTACTTTGGCAATGTTTGAGTCAGCTAATTGTTTCTGCCGCAACTCGTTGTTGGTCCATTTTAGTGTCCAGGTTTCCCATGTTGATGTGTCCTCCGTCCTGTGCTGTACGATCTGCTCCCCGCTACCGGGATCATCACTCTTTCCTGGTTGGCCTAAGTGCCCCATATTTGGGACTGAGTCCTGCATAGCGTTCCTCGTTTATCTTGATTGCAAAGGTCACACAGGCCTTCAATTTCCTGATGAAGAACGGAGGTTTTGGTCGCAACGTCGTGTTTTTAATTATCTAAAATTTCCCAGAACAATAAAGTGACTTCAAAGTGCTGTTCAAAGTCATTCACAATAATTACTTGTTACTATCGGTCCAAGGCCTTGACAAAAAAAATCAAACCAAGAAAGAACGCGGCATGACCAAAACACGATTGCCATTCAGAGCACAAGAGCACATCCAGAATTTCCAGTTTATATGATTTTATTTTTACTCAGTTCTTGCAGTAACGCACTTGCGTCCGTATGATATATATTACATTTATCAGGAAATGACTGCGCGAAGGGAAGTTTTTCTGCATGCCATCGCTACAACATCAAACAAAAAAGATGTAAAGCTTCAATTGAACATACTTTTAAAATTGTCTTTTCATTAATATGCTTACTGTTCTGAAATCAGTTTTTGGATATGTAAAATAACAATGAAAATTAATCAAATGACTTACTCAATGTCTTTATCTTATATAGAGATCGAAAGGTCTTTTTTTTTCATAGAAAAAACGTAATGATGTGATTTCCCGGCAAAAAATGTGTTCGTTTTTGAAAAATAAAAAAAACAAAACAAAATTTCTAGTTTTTGCCAGTTACATAATACTAATAGACCATAAAAATATTTACCTGAGGTAAAATGATTCGAGAAAAAACGATGCCTATGGCAGATTAAACGTCCTGGTAGAGTCAGCGCACAAGAATTAATTACATCAAAAAATATCTTAGCTTTTTATTTTTAAGTTCTTTCTTTATTTCGGAAGTGAAGGGAGACCATCTAATTGACTAAGAGAAAGTTAATTAGATTCTAGAACGGATTTAACTGAAAATAGCAGTGTAATTGGTCCACACTGGCAAACTGCCAAAACAAGTTTTTCATTCTTAATTGGGCAAGGAAGCGCTTAACTCCTTCAATTCAGTCTTGCTTAATTAATTTTGCACATGTCATTGAGATTCAATTAGGAAGAACTTAAGTTAACGAAGGCTGGAAAAATGTTTTAATTGATTATTATAGGAAAACATATTTTGTGAAGTTTTCAAACGTTTTCCCCCTCGGCAAAGTTTGGGAGAATTCTCGAGCAGGTGAAAAACCCTCGACTGCGCCTCGGGTTTTCACTGATCTGCTCTCGAATTTTCCCAAACGTTCGCCTCGGTTTTCACCAGGCTATGAAGGCACGGAAAACATGTTTTATTTCTTAAATATTGTATATGTGCTATTCAGCATAAAAAAAAACTTGAATTTTATCTAGTGTTGACCAAACGATGTACTTCCAGTCGAAGGATCCAAGCGCATACAAGAACAGAAAGCCATGAAATTTAAATATTGAATCTGTAGAAAATGTACGCCAACTTGCAACTCCTAACAGGTCTAGTAAACGTTTCGGCTACTCAGCCTTCATCAGTTAAAAATTTATGAAAATTACTGACATTAAAACTTAGATTAAAAATAAGCTAACTTCTTTTATAAGCTTCTGATTTGCCTTACAGTACCAGTTAGTTTGGCCATAATTGTACAATAATGTGTTATACAATATAGGGCGGGCATGGTTGGCGCAGGTGGTAAGATCTCTGCCTTCCGACCACAAGGTCCCCAGTTCGATCCCTGCTCTTCCAAGATTCGAATATTTGTGCGACCTTCTTTTCCGCCTAAGCCAACTCAGCTTTCTATCCTTCCGGGGTAGGGAAATGAGTACCAGCATCTGCTGGGAGCTAACCTGCGATGGATTATTGTCCCATCCAGGGGGAGTCAAAGACTCTCATCCGCTTAACACTACAGAAACGGGAGATAAGCGCCCGCTCCATGGGCCACTAGGCTCGTAAAGGATTTGGCTTGGCTTTATCCGATGTTAGGTGACGCGGGTACCTAACTCATGCTATTTCTTTGACCTTATATATTTACGCAGCAACTAATCTGTAATTAGTCGCTCAGAATATGGTATAGTTGATTCGGAGTAACTACAGAATACCCCGGAACTATTGCTCTTGCATGATTTAACTGCGCATTTACTTTTAAAGAACGGCGGTATACAGTTTCGTTTACGGGGATTGTCTTACATACAGCTGCCGGGTTTTTAGTAACTTATCTGGCTGCCGGGGATATAGGTTTTTTCAAAATCGTGACCGACTATCGGGCATATAACCACTTCCTAATTTAATTATAAAATATAATTAGTTTATATGTGTTTTTACACGTGTTTCCTTTCTCACTTGTTTTTTTGCTTTTGTTAATAACTGTGTGCCTTTTGAAATCTCAACTTCAATATTAATTATAAAATAATTTGTATAGTTAGTGTGTTTTAATTATTCAACATATTTTCATAGCTCTATGAAGCACGAAAATGATGCGATATGGTTGGCTGTTTCCAAGTTGTCATAAGCTAAAACTATACATACGCGCTTTGTATATCGTCTTTCTTTTTGTTAAGTCAGAAAATGATAACTTTATAAAAGAAATGAAACATACGTGAATGTAAGTTCGTCTGCTTGGACATCAAATGTACAAAAGAAATTATTCTTAAACACCAGCAATTGTTGAAGTACTGTATCAGAGCTTTCTGCCTCTATCCAAAGACCTTTATCAATGAAATGATAGCATTTAGTGTCCCGTCTCATTAAAAGGGGACAACACGGATCCGTAGACTGGGGCCAAATGATACCCAGAGTCCCTATTTATTTCCGGTTTACGTTTAATTGCTGGTGTTTAAGAAAATCTTCTCTTGTACATTTAATGACCCAGCAGAAGAACTTACATTCACATACTTTTATAGAATGATATATGGGCTTCCTTTTTCCTCCATATTTAAAGTTTTTAAAATAACTCGAAGGCAAAAGCTGTTTTCTAACTGGCTGTTTTTTTTTTTACCTTTTCCAAAGGCTGTTTTCTAATTGGCTCACACAAGAGCTTTATGATACATTTATCTCTAGTTTCGTTAGCTTTTGCATTTCCCTCCAGACAGAAAACTAATCTATTGCAGTTTCGCTCACAGTACAGAGTACCAAGGTGATGACGTCACAAAAATTTGATTTGTGAAATCACTAATTTGGTTGTAATATTCAGAAAGAACAAGGTGCAAAATGCCTCCTTGCCGAAATTTAGCATTTTGGCACCAATTAATGATGAGATATTGCCATGGTTATGTTCTGGTGATCCCATACAAATCCTTTTTAACGGAGAACTGAACCCTAAAATTAACGTTTCACCGATTGAACATTTAGGCATAGTAGAACAACTATATGAAGTTTTTTTAAGCTGTTAGCCGAGCAGTTGAAAAAATTTTGATGTTTTATAACTAATCGACAAGATTTGATCGGCGGCTCGACATGTGATGTCAGCGGTTGTTTATGACGTAGGTTACGATAGTAGAATGATTAAAACAAGTAATAACATGGTTATTGAAAAAAAAAACTTCGCAAGACAGATCACCAAAAAAAATATCAAGATGCCGAAGCGCACTGCCATATTTAAGCTTTGAATACCGTAACCTACGTCATACGATACCGCTGACAATCTCATTAGCGACCACGGTATCAAACCTTTTCTAGAGAGTTTTCTTAGTTTCTATATTTAATTTCTCAATGTAATTTGACTTTAATTTAAAAAAAATTCACAAAGTTAATCTACTATACCAACAGATTCAAACAAAAATAGGTTAGTTTTAGCATTCAGTTCTTCTTTAATTTATATTTGAGAATTCTAAAATGTAGATTTTAGAACGATTCGCTGATCTGTACTTCTAAAAAATGGTTAGTAAAACCTTCAGTAGGGCGCCATATTGCACTTTTATCGCGGGCTCAGAACAGTTGCCTCTAACGTCACAACGTCAAATCTCACTGTGTTTATCGCTGGAATTGCGAAATTATTATCAGTTGTATAAAGCTAAATCTTTCACAAAAGGCTTACAGTTCGTCAAAGAATGGAACGTGGCATTTTGACGTTATGAAGTCAGGTGTTTAAACTTTGTTAGATCGCGGGCGCAAGTAAGGCGGTGCAGTCTCCGAGTCAAGAGCTAGCACATTTTGTTATTTCTTTCTAAGGAAACGGACCGAGGAATCGTGATAAATACACATTTTTGGTATCCCACATAGTATAAAACAAAAAAAAAAACTGAGTTCAGCTTCCCTTAAACCAAAAACTTTTTAAACGTATTTTTAAACAACCTAGGTCCTTTCTGTGGATCCTCTGTCCGCACATATTGCCTGAGATATGTTTGTTATATCCTAACCAAGCTCCCACATGTATGCAGTGGCGGTCAGCCTTACAGCAGTTTTCTGAACTTGACCTTATATCTCTTTGCTTTTGACAATTATAAGCTATACCGTACTGATGATTCCTAACAGGACGAAACAGCTGTCCACAGTTGCTCTTGTTACTTGCATTGTAGTTACGCGGGTGAAGCCGGTTGTGCGCATGCGTGTAGGTTCTGGCCAAATTGTGGAGTTGAGTATGGTTTGTTTGTTTTTTGAATATTTTTTTACCTTTAACAGTATATCTGGAACACTAGCGCAAAGAAAAAAAAAGTTGGAAAACAGGCTTACAACTGAAAATTAACGCTTTTTCCCAACACAATAGAAATCAGTGGTCTGCATCACACGCAAATAACTAGCTTGTTAGAACTTAGGAGAACTTGCTTTAATCAAGTTCGTTTTTGGAAAGTATGCGCAAGATTAACATCATTGTATACACTTTGACTGCTGCAGGTTGATTCCCCCTTTTTGGTTTGCATGTGCCGACGGAACTTGAGAATTGTACTGATGGGTATAATATAAGTAACTTGGCATCTTGCCGATTGGAGTACATCAAATTCCTATCAACTCTATTCTAAAAATTGTTAACGCTATATTCAAATTTTGTAACGTATGGTATAATTACTACAATTCAATCTGAATTTCTGAGCTAGTTTTATTTTTTGTTTTCAGTAAAGTTCTAATATTTTACCATTTTAGTTGGCATTGAGTTCGAGTATCTGTGGTTTTAACCGTGTGGTCAAAAACGTGCTATCAAATTTTGATCAATGACAGCACTTCAAAAACTAACTTTACTCCTTAAAACTTAGCTTTTTTCTTTTCTTTATTGTAAAATATTATGTTTTGAAGCATAAGTATCCTTCTGTTCTCCGCTATTGAAAAATTGCCTTGGGCCGTTTTCCTTTGTTTTGGAAACTTCCTAATTGGAGGTAATATAATTTTAAGATTTTAGGATTATAATCTTTTGCATCCCAATTTTTTCAATTTATTTATAGCATTTTGGAGCTGCTAAATTGTAGCGTAGATAATTGCTATCTACGAGTTTGCGTTCTGCACGAATCATTACCAAATATTGAAGCTACCTTAATACAAATGTGCTAATATAATACAAGATAACTTACGTTCTTAAAATACTTCTTTGTGTCTTTGTGCATTGGTCTTGCCATACAACTGCCGGAAAAATGAAATAATGTTACAGAAATGTTGCACAAAGTTTCGCTAGCTATACTGAGAGGATCAAATGAAATATTTTTTTAGGATTAAATTTATTGCATATGGTTTCATGAACAATAATATAAAATGCTTTGTAGATATCTTGTGTTAAGTGCTAGAGAACTTTATGTGTCGCATAATGGAATAAAATATACTTACATTGTTGCGATAAAAACTGGCCATAAGAATACAAGTTGTGAAAATCTTTGCTCCCCAATCATATCCAATCAGCTCGTCCAACTCAGTGCTTTGGTATCTTTTTGCTCAGGTTAGGTGCGCGTATTTTGTTGACTCGGTAGAGTGACAGTACTGTGGATTTGTTGAATCTATCAACCAGTTTCTGGTATTTATCGGTTTCTCGACAAAGTAGTAATTAATTTAATGACAGATGACGCCCTCACCAAGAAACGTGTAGGAGGTGAACGCAACTGGCAGGTCGGAACTTTCTTGAGGCGTAAGCGACTATTTCCCCGCGAAGTGGTTTCGGAGCACAGGTTCGCGTTCGAAACTGAGAGGTGGTTTTATAAAAAGACTATCAATATGTCGCATTTTACAGCTAATCTCCGCCCCAGTAAGAAAAGCAATCCTTTTGTTTGAAGAAAATTCGAAATATTTACTACGAAAGTTACTGACAAAAACAGGAATTTGCGGTCTTCGTTTGTGTAAACACGCATAATCGTTTTCTAAGAGTACTGGAGTGAAATTGTTTTTAAGACTGACGAATCGAAGAAGTTGTAATGTCTCAAATGGATGCCGATCGAAAATGGTTTAAGTTTAAATGCAGATAGTGTTTTGGTGTTGAAGCAGTTTAAGGTGAAAATATAATTATTAGTAATATGTTGGCCTAGA
The DNA here is from genome assembly GCA_025331005.2 of Zoanthus gigantus. Lineage (NCBI taxonomy): Eukaryota > Metazoa > Cnidaria > Anthozoa > Zoantharia > Zoanthidae > Zoanthus > Zoanthus gigantus. The sequence continues at coordinate 7,358 of JAOBBB020416062.1, read as the reverse complement.
TTTCTTCAGACTCACTTAAAAGTTCATGACGTTACCAGTTGCTTCTCTATTTATAACGTCTTTGCCCAGACGGCCATAATGCTGAAACTAACACAATGATCTACATGTTAAAAAATGGTTGCTTCAATCAAGGTTCCGGTGATAGAATATTAACACCGTCAAACTGATATTGATCGAACGGATAGGCAATCGACAGCTCCAACTCTTTGGACGCAAAGGTTCCGCCATGACTAAATACAAAGTGTTATTTTTAATAGCTGCTGTTAAAGTTTCTTCAATTTTTTTATTTCCCTTAACAGTGTTTGCATTTGCGTTCTCTAAAAAGAGCTACTTTGCTCAGATCCGGCTTTGGAAAGAGAACAGTGTTGGATGACAGTCTCCACAAGTTAATGTGGTCGAGTTGTTATTGACACAAGCCCTTGTGTGCACAGTGTTAAGCCAAGCAAGCTAAGTTCAATTATGTACATACAAGATCAGAACAATATTGGCGTTGCCAGCACAACAATAGCAAAGATCGCACAAAAAAATTAGGAGTGGTGGCCAGTATGAAAAAATAGAAAAGATTTTAGATGTTTTATGAAACACGTAACCATGAATTATTTTTTTGCACGTTCCATTTGGTAGGCGATAACTGAATTCGGAAAGATTTTGTAAAGGGTTCAAACAAACAACATTGTACATTGATTTGGTTAACCTTTCGAGCCACTGCCAGCACCAAAACTGCGAAGTATGGTGTATTCCTTGGCACTTTAATTTCGAATAAATAATCTCAGAAGAATGATTTTCTCTATTCTTTGTTGCACTTTTATCTAGAAATAAGAGAGTCAAAGCTTTTACATACTTTGTTTATGTTAACTGAAAGGAAGTACGTATTTCTGTTAAGTATTTTAGGTAGAAATAGAAACTACGCAAAGATTGTTTACATTTTTTCTGATCCTCTCGTTTAGCTCCGTTATTTTAAAACTCGCAGGAAGTGTAATTCAATGAGAAGTGCTATTTTCGTAAACGGCGATCATTTTTTCTTTTTATAAATCGACGTACATGCGAAGTACTTATCTGTCGTAATCAGTTGAAACTTTCTACACAGACTACAGTTTGAGAGATTGTTACGTTAGTCGGGTTGATGTAAACAGTTCTAAAAGAATTCCTTTGCAATTAGATGTAACAAAAATTAAACTCGGTGTTCAAAGAAGATTAACCTTGTAAGAATATACGTTCTTACACTTAACTTTTTTAATATACCGTCATAAAGTGTGCCTTCGATGTCTTGCACGAGTCATATTAAAAGTGCACCATAAAAACACCAGGCGTTTCTTTTTTTTATGATATTTTTTCTCCATTCTCTCTGTACATAAATAGACTCTTTATGTTCTATGACTTTGTGTATTAACATTAGTACTTACTAACTGTGCCGGCTTTCAACTAACTTTAACTGTTTGTTTATTTTCTCAGTCATTCTGTTTCCCAGAGGGTATATAATTGTATTGTTTGAGGGGTAATTGACTTCCCCCTGACAAAAGTTCAAATATTGAGTGTTAATTTTCCTGTGATTCAGCAAGTTCTAAAGTGTTCTACTAAAAAGTAAAGTAAAATATTGAAAATCAATTCCAGTGGGACTCTGTGGCATAACAATTGCAAATAATTAAACTCATGGCAATCAAAGCCACAATCACTCGCCAGTATTGCTTAAGTTGTTTTTCTACGTCAAAACTTGTCAGTCAACGTAACAATTTTGGCAATTTCTCCAAAAGCCGCATATTAAATCGGAATAAAAAACAATTCATCTCTGTCATAAACTACAATTTTAACATGTTTAAAAAGACCACTCATTAAGATACCGACAAGCAATAATTAACCGGTTTCAAAGTCATTAACAGAACGGTTCGTTTATAATATCTTTAGATAAAACTGGTTGAATAAAGAGAAATCTATGCGTAGACGAGCAAATATAGTGGCAATCTTTTTAATGATCGAAATATAGTCTAGACAACAGGTCCGTGCGAACAGAATTATTATAATTATGTTCTGGTCTTTTAGAAAAATATATCATAGCTGGAATTGGAAATAATGTTTGAGCATATAATAATTACAAAGTCGAAGTATAATGTAAGCTTCGAGTACACGCTCTTTTTTTATAAGAACAAACTTTATAAGAACACCCAGGCTAAGATTTGCCAAAAAATAAAACAAACAAAGAACAATCACCAGGCTAAAATGTTGACCAGACAAAGTTCAGAATTTTATTTAATTCTTGCACACAAACTTAGATGTGCATGTATAAGTTCATAATAACATTTCTAACCGCTTTTTTCATTTTTTAAAAGTGGTCGAAAATGTTAACAAAAAATTGAATGCTCCTACACGTTGCATAATGTATGATACTGTATAATAAACGTTTTGTTTGGAATCTGTTCAGTTTTGCAATAATATTATGGTATAACTACTCCACAACGGCAAATTTAGTGCTGCTTGGAAATATCAGGAAATAAGAGCAATTTAAGAACAATTTGAGTCTGAAATAGCCAAAAAGTTAAGAACTGTATAGCCTCAGTCGAAAGTTACTGAATACTGTTTCTTATAAAAAAAAAACGTGTATACATGGAGTCGTTTGTAGTTATACCAATTTAAAAAGGTTCGCTTAAACATAACTCGAAAGCAAAAAAGAACTGAAAAATACTTCAATAAAAACAAAATCATGAAAAGTTATCCAAGTTGTTATTGGTTAACTGACTGTTCGGTCTGGGTTTAATCCATGATTCCGTCTCCTAACCTCACAAACCTACCTGCGATTAAAATTTCGCGTTGAAACTTGAATTGCTTTCTTGAAACTTCTGCACAGTATATTTCAAAAAGCAAATTGGATCTTCCTTTAGGGGAGAAATCGCTCTTTGAATTTCGACTTAATCCAGAGGTAAGGCTAATCGGCTTTTATCAACCAAAGTGCTCAAACGATATTGCTTTTTATTATCTTAAATGTAAGTTGCAAACATTTAAAATTTTACCCGCGTGTTGTATGTAGCATATGGATTGATATAAGGTTTTTTTAAGGAGTTGACTTCTTTTACACATCAAAGAAATTGAAATTATACTTTATCAGTTTAATTAATAGCATTGACTGATCTACACTAAATATTTCATATCATGATAACAACAAAACATTTCTGTCGGCGCTTCCATAAAGGAAGCCATTGGCAAAAATATTGTTAGCATTCAAATAGAATCGCAGTAAAAGTTAATTGAGGCTGAAATCATAGAAAAGGCTTTATAGAATAATTTTGATAGTACGTGCGTTTTAATTAGTCTACAAGTGTGTTTTAAGATGAAATAATAATAAGATGATAATATAGTGTGTTTTCATAGCGCTGTAAAGCACGAAAATGACTTGGCAACATAGTTAGCTCTCTCCGAGTTGTGAGAATTCACAGTTTCATGAAAGAAATTTTAAAAAGTATACATTCGCACTTCGAATATCGTCTTTCCCTTTGTTAGGACGGGAGGTGTTTTATTTCTTAAATGGTTCACACAAAATTATGTGTTTCTTTTAAAAAATATTATCGCCCCCATGTTAAGGATTACGGCCGTACGCGGGTATTCGTATTGGGCTAGTTTGCTCCATAAATATTTGTGCTTTTTACTTAAAGCTCCATATATGAGAACAAACAGGCAGTTTTTAGAAATCATAACAACAACAATATTGATTTATTGGTATTTTGAAAACATTTTGTTTACATCAGTAAGTATCCAATAAATGTACATGAAAAGTATATATTCCTCATATTCTAGAGTAGATATATCTATTTCTTTCGGATTTTAGATAGAAAATGTTCAATAATGTCTCTAATGAGCTTAATAGTCGGATAGAAATAGAATAGTCATTCATCAAAAGTGTACAACCAAATGTCTAAAATTCACATTTACGTTCAGTATTTCAGTATTTCCTTTATAAATTTTTTTCTAAGTTTTTTTAAGGATGTTTCCCCTGCACTGACATAAATAGATAATGATGAACGAGGCTGAGAAAAATGATTTTCGTTAAAGCGCAAAGGATATTGTTAACTCCCAAGTAAATAACTTCTTATGAATATTTTTTTTTTCTCCATTAATTATTTTTGTTCCATATGAGGTATACTTCCTGGGTGATAATTCATGATCCAAGTAACTGGGTAGTATATAAATCTATTTGAAAGACCCAGAGTTTTTCTTTCACTAATAAATTTAGCGAAAGCCGCGCAACGAATACTGAGTTAGCGGTGGAGTTGAGCGATTGAGAGCTTAAAGTGCTGTATAATCGATTTTTGTTTAACTAATATACTATTATACCGGACAGCCAGTGACTCGAATTCAACGCAAACGACAACACTTCATAAACCGGACTAGGACACTTACTGACCGTATCCGGCTGTTTAATTTAGCTCTTTTAAAAATATCTTGACGGATATTTACTTTCGTAAATGCTAGCGGAAATACACCAATAGCGAATAATAGCAAAGAATTTTCAAATACCTTTCAGATGACTCTTTCAGTTTTTGGATAACATTTTGAAAAGAAATATGAAACAGAACCAAAGTTGTATTTTTTTCTTTCCAGAATGGGGTTGAGCCGGTTCTTGTTCTTATAAACCTACATATTGATAGTGTATCAGTATATTGTGTTTGCTTGCGTTTGGCACATCAACGGTAAAGCATATGAACAAGGAAACGCCTCTTTGAGCCTTGCTGTCAGACTGATTAATGAAGTTTCAAAGTTTGATTGCGTTTTTTGAAGAGATGGTTGAAAAAAAACCTTTGTGTATTCACTTATAGTGTTTTTTAGTCTCTTTCAACTCCTTTTAAAACTTTTCATCAATTTTTTTTTTTGAGTTTTAGAAAATCGAAAATCAACAACACTTCAGGGTTCAAACACAACAAGGTATATTACAAAGACCTTTAAAAATCACCTCAATCTCCGACCAGGAAAAACTATTTTTCATCCGGAATGTTAGCGAAAGCTACATGAATAAGATTAAAAGTTTCTTTATTAATGAAAAATAAAAGTATACCTTAATGAATATTTTAGAATGTTTTCGATTTATGCAATCATTATTATCAAGCTTTCTTAGTTCTTGTACCGGCAAACGTTAGCCGCAATTTTGAAAGAGTTTTTAGCTTATGGATGGCAAAAAGTAGTTTACCAGAGCAATTATATTATTATTAGACTGTTTGACATTTAGCTGTAACTCAAGAAATGGAAAAAGGCTCAAAGTTAGTTTGTATCATTTTGCCGGAGTGTTGAGTCATCCCTAGGTGTACATGTATATGATCACTACACACTTTTTTTTAATGATAACCAGTATATTTTGCCGAGGCTCATCGATTTTAATTTTTTAGCTGCTTCAGCCTCAGTTTGTTCCTAATTTGTTTTTATTTCTGTGAGCAGTTTGAAATGATGACAAATCAAAACAAAAAGACATTCAAGCCTTTAAAGAACAGAATGCTGTTCGTCTGTATTTTGAGGAGATCTCTGTACATTAATCTAAGATTACTAACAAATGTGCGCTATTTTTTTTTATTTATACACGATTTAAAAAAAATAAACGGCAGCTATACAGCTGATGTGGCTGTGTGTCACAAATATCAAATTAGAACTATCTCCTCTTTGACTATCCTAAAATAGTAAAATAGCTAAAAATATTTAAAATCGTCACTTTTCCCATAATTTGGTGAAAATGCTAAAAGTTTAAGTTGTTCCAACGTTTTGAATGAATTAATATCACTGACAGTAGTTGTGAATTGTTAACATTGTTCCACAGTGTCGATGCTCTGTATGTGATTGACTTTCGGAGTATGTCAATATGAGGTCGAGGTATTGTACAAGCCTGTTGCTTCCCGTTAACGAGTATGTACTATTCCTTCATTTTAAAAGTTTGTTTGTGTTATCTTCAGAAAATATGTCTTGGTGTGCAAAAGTGGCAAGTTTATATTTGTAATTCCAAGACAATATGGGCTCCAGTTGGTGTTATTGAGAACAACGCTGCTTGGAGTTTGCCAGTCATACTTAATGATAATTTTAGCGGCCCTTACATGCATTTTGTTTAAATCTTCGAAGAGGGTCTTATTGCAGTTTCCCCAGGCGAGAACCCCGTACGTTCTCGCCCACAGGCTGCAGCGGTCGATATTTTTTTGTTGCCCAGCTATTTTACAAGATTCAGTAAAGTTTTAGCTAGAAACGTTTTCACTTTTTTTTCAGCCTCCGCCTGAGCTTATTCTTATATTCTTATAAAGTTGTTCTTATAAAAAAGCGTGTTTATGGTTTTCCTGCAGCAAACGCGCATGCAAAACCAGATACTAACAAAAGAACAAACTCTATTGCCAGAGTCAAATTGTTTGTTGAGTGCTGGTTTGAGTTATTTAATAAAAACCATTTTATACTGGGTTTTTCTGTTACTTTTAGATGAGAAAGTAGACAACAGCAACCCGTTATGGCCCGCTACTGTCTGTCTGACTTGCAACAGTGTTATTAACGACCACCGTGGTTTATATGTATAGAATTTTTAAGTCGAGCCCTCGTAAGCGGTTGCTTGGGTTCGAGTCAGTTTGAGGTTTTTTCCAAGTTTCATTTTCGCAATTTCTTAAATTATGTACAAAACCGCGAAGAGCGGAAGACGACTTGTTTACCATATAGTGCTCAACGAAGGATATCAGTCTGTTTGTGATTTGGCTGATTGTAGCGAAAGGCCCAAATTAGGTGATCATGTATGTAACTCAATGAAAGCTGATTTGTTCAATTATTTGGAAACTCCTTTTGTTAAACAGTAAAAAAATACTGACAAGTTAATTTGCTGTAATGTCAGAGCCTTTGCGTTATCATCGTTGAAGTATGTGTGGCGATACATGACCGGAACTCCAGTTGATTTTGTACAATATCTGAACATGTACATGTTTTGTAACAATATATTGTATTCAGATTCAAAGTTCTTTGAAGCAGCTTAAATATATTTCCTTTACACAGGCGTGCATCTACAAAAATGAGCGCATTATGGGTAAACAAACTCTTCTAACTATTCCCTTCAAAATAACCCTTGTTCGACTCTTCAAGGTATGGTATATATGCTCTCAAATTTGAGTCAACTTCTAAAATGTCCAGGATTTATTTCTACGTCACCGGGAGTCGAAATGAAAATAAGATATGAATAGAGGTGGAGACAGAGTCATTTCTTGTTTATTTGTTTTAGATAAAATAAGACAACAGAGACGAAGTGGGTGTACATTTAACATTCTTTTAAATACCAGAAATTAAAAAAATTTTTGGTGGATATCTAAAGCGGCTAGTGTGGGCAAAATGTAAAACCCGGGGTTTTTATCTGGGGTGGCGCGGTAATG
>JAOBBB020415959.1:0-16601 GCA_025331005.2 Zoanthus gigantus | reverse complement strand
ACCCCTTCGTTTTTGAATTAGGGGTCCCAAACAAAATTTCATTCATCAAAAGTTTATGTACACCGTAATGTCCTCTCAATCTTGTGCGTCCCAGGGATGCATTGCATTTCATTTTTTGCTTCCCAAATTAATTTTTTGCATGAAATATGCAATATTTTGCGTTAATGAAAACCCTGTTAACTATGTAGCATAAAACTGCTTAAGTGTCAGCATTTGAAACACAGGTCTAAGTAGCTATTGTAACATGGCAAAAAATGTATGAAGGCATACAGAAAATGTTTTATTTCTTAATTGAAATATTTTTTCAAAACCGAAATTAAACTTTCTAAAGGTGCATCTAAATTTTTTAATGATGATTAAACATTCAACTCCAACACTAGCATATACCCTTTTGGTTATATATTCCAAAATTTTTTCTTTCTCAAAATGATGCAGTGAATCCAGAGGAATTGTTTGTAAAAGGGGAAATAACATCCAAAGTTGAGGAGTTTATTAAGAGTTTAACAAAGGTAATGTACCAGTTACTGTAAGTGATATTCAGGGTTTCTAGCTGTGCACACTGTTTTAAAAGTCTTTGTTTGTTACTGTATGCTTTCAGAAGATTGGAGGCCTTAAAAAGTCTTAATATTTTCAAAGCTTCTTCTTGAGGTCTCCAAAGGATTAAATTTGTGGGTGAATGTGGTCTTTTCTTGAAGTCAAATTTTAATACAATTTTTTTTATTTCATTTTGTCATACCAGCATAAAACATACCAGCAGAAACTGTTATTCTTTTTACTGCAACCTCGTAAGAATGGAAAGCTGGGTGAGCTTTGGTGAAAAAGAAATAGTCACTCAAACTTTCAAATATCAGAAGAGTTGTGGACTAAACCAAAACTTTATATTTGGAAGGCAGAGATCTTACCAACTGCACCAGTGATGCCTACTATCATAATTATAGTTCTGTAAAGATTTTATAAGTTACTATAAATTGCTACTGAAGATGGCAGAAAGTTAGTTGCTTAAAATGTTGAGAAATTCTAAATCTGTTTAATTTTTATAACGTTTTTTACCAGGTTACCGTTTTGTGGATCCTTTAAAACTAATGGTGAACATTATATTATGTACACTGTAACAACCAGCCAAAATCGACTATTAGATTATGTTTCTCGTCAAACCACAACCTGTGGTCTAAAATTAAAAGCATTATTATTATTATTATTATTATTATTATTATTACTATTATTATTATCATTACCATCATTATTATTATGTTACCATCCAAAAATTTAGTACCTTATGTTTCTCATCAAACCACAACCCATGGTCTAAGATTAAAAGCAGTATTATTATTATTATTATTATTATTATTATTATTATTATTATATTTAGTAACTGAATGTATGTTTGTGATCCGAGTAGCCAGTTGTAATTTACCTTTTATTTGTGAGATTTACAACTGTTGTTTGTGAAGTTATTCTTAAATAAAGTTTCCATTATTATAATTATATGCAGTAAAACTATCTGTATGCACAATGTTAGATAGCAACACAGGATGCAAGGTGTAACCTGTGAGCAAAGCGAAATGTAAAAAGTTTATAATAAATATATAAAAAATAAAATAATAATAACAATTATTATTATTAAATAAAATAATAATAATAATAATAATAATTATTATTATTATTATTATTATTATTATTGTTATTATCATTATCTTCATAATCATTATTATTATTAATGTTTTCAAAGATGAAGAGAATGGATCCTTTTAAGGAAGAGACACAAGAAACTGTTGATGCCGAGAGGGTAAAGAAACAACCAAATGATACTCAGACTACCTGATCTCCATCAAGCAAGATACTCAAAAGACATAATTTATTGACTTTATATGAACTGCAGTGCTAAATCCTATTAAACTAAGGAAAATAAGTGTTTGTCACATATAGATTTTTGAAATGAAATCATGGTGTGTCATATCTCACTTACAAGTAGTGCAAAAATATTTTTTAAGAAAATAAATTTTCTTTATAAAAGGTTCGTATTTTGTGCATTTCTTGAGAAAACTATGGATTTACTATTTACTTAAATCTTTTGATTTTGGGACAAGTTCTCTATGAGAACATAACTTTGGGTTGATATTATATGTTTTTGGTTATTTTCTCTTTCATTTTTCTAATTTTTTCAATAAGTAATAAGTAGATCTGAGAAGCTTCAAAACTTTTTCTACCAAATCAGTCAATGACCTAAGAGTGACATGAAAATTGACACAAGAGGCAAGAAAGCAATACATGAATTTGAGGTAGGCAAAGTTTTTTTTCACAGAAGGATTTGTCTGTAATTTGTTTTCAGAGATTTATTGATTTTCTTTACCGTTTTTTTTAAAATAAAATTAAAATAGATACATTACTGTATGTAATTAAACGGTCGTACCAACAGATTTTTTGCCTGGGCTGCCTGTGTTCTTTGTTGTGGCGTCCAGTTCTCCTGCGCCCGGGGAATGGACTGTTGAGTCGCCATGCCAACACCTTCGGCATTCTAGAATGCTGCCATATTCATTCTTATGCATGCGGGCAAACAGTTTAATGGTTGCCAAGATTGTCATTGTGGCACTTTTAAGATTAGGTGACAATTGCTTCCACTGAAAGAAAATGGGTTCACGATATAGATTGGAGCTCGAACCGCAAAAGAGAAATGTCTTTGTCACGCAACTGAGGTAGCATCAAAAATTGTCGTTTTGATTTTGAATAATTTCTGCGGTTTGACTCTCTTGCTTAAACAATTTCAATCACTAATCACTGTACTTGTGATTATCGAATAGGTTCGGTTCTATTATTTTTAATTGCCTCACCATATAACTTATTTTGGCACAGGGAAGATGATGAAGAAGATGATAAAGACATTCGCAAGTTCCCAATCGTCAAAGAGGTATTCAAAATTCCGTTCCTTATGCATGGCTTTTTTTTTTTTGCCTTGGAGTAGAGTACACTATATTTTTTCTTTATAAGAATTTTGAGGCTCAAAAATGCCCAGAAAATTAAGAATTATCTAAGAATTATTTCAGGCTCAGATTTATTTTGCAGCATTTTTAAGACATTGCCATTGGTGATTGGAGTGCGCGCGTTTCTTCCAATTTCTGAAAGTTGCTGTTTCCCTTTCTTGTACCTTTATTTTAATTATTTATATCAGTATTCGTTTAAATATCGTTTTATTAAAATATTTCGATTAAAATTCAAAAATATGCTAAGGAACGAGTTAGAAATCATTTGAGGCTGAAAACACTGGAAAAGCTAAGCGCAAGGAAAAACTTAGAATCACGAGGCTCACATGAATTTTACTGATCATTAAAAACGTATTGAGCATATCCGTAACTTTTTGATCTCATTTGTCAAAGAGTATATGTATTTATTGCAGTTCATAATCGAACTTTTGAAGCTTTCGTTTCGCTACTTTACTTACCAGCATCTAATATCGGCCGGTACTCACTGGTACGGGACGCCGTACTATTAATGCAAACTACTCAACTATCGAAAAGGCTCCACGTTCAAACTAGACCTTGGAGCTTTAAAAATCCAAGTTCATTGTTCGTCGCTGCACTTAAAAAGTGAATATTAAATATCACTTTGTAATTTTCGCTTGTAATGAAGTGTCAAAAGTCATTTTCATGTTTACCGTGTGCGGAGGATTGCACTTTAAAAGTCTTTATTGCATACTAATGTGCATGATGTCTGCATGCGTGTGGAGGTTTTAAAGAAAATTAAATTAGGAGCAAAAAGTTCACGCCAACAAGATAATCAAATGCCATCTACACGAACTACCATCTAGACTAACTGGTTCGGGTGTTTGTTTTTTTTTTTTTTTATAAGAAGTGTGTGAATGACCGGTAGTAGACCAGGTAACTCAATTTAATAGTGTCAGTGTGTGAAACGAGTAAACTACCAACGGCAACGGCAACGAACCGATTTCCACTTGAACTAAGCTAAGAACGGCTTCTGAATTGCTTGAAGGTTGCTTATCAATCGTTATTGGAACATTCGATGTTGCTTTTAGTTTCTAAAACCTCTGTATTTGGGGGGAAAAAATCGCACTACCGAACATTTAGTGTTTTTTAACTGAGTTGCTCGGCCGAGTGCAGGTCATTTAGTAATGCGAATTTTTTCAGTTTATTTAATTCGTGATTGTCTAGACTGCATTCTATAGTATGCCAGTATGTCTAGACCTAGCATTAGTGGTACAAATATAGAATCTTAATTTCAAGCAGTATTCAATTGAAGCTCAGTTTAATTTGAGTTTCAGTTTAATTTCAACAAGTATTAAATATGAAACACACAAAAACTGACCAAGGACAAGAAGTTGAGGCCATTTGTGTATTGTTGTTGTGCATACCTGTTAGCTAGTTGTAAGTTGTGATCCATTGCCAGAATATTAACGGAAGGAAAGGGCATTGCAAATAACATTATAAATTAATTAATAAATTAAAGGTGTGAAGTGCGAGCTTGAAGTAAAGAAAAAAGATATATTAAACCCATGGGAGAACTTTTATTTTATTTATGCAGACCACATAGAAAAAAATAAAGAACAGTTGGTTTATTTTCTAAACTTATTATCTATCTCTGCTCTGACTGTAGTATTGATTTGCTTTCATCAGACATCAGGGAAACTTCTGGAGATGGGTCTCAAAACTAGACAGTCAACATTATTGTTGAAAAAAGAGATTGAAGTTAAGAAAGTTCAGGGGGATATGGAAATTAAAAGAAGACAGTTTTCACAACGCATGGAGAAATGTCGAGCAAAGGAGAATGAACTCAAGGTTAAACAGCAACAGGTTATTGTGTGGCATCCATTTTTTAAAATGAAATAGAATAGATATCGGAACAGACATAACTAAAATGTTGCTGAAAAAGAACAGTTACTGTTCATCAGCAGGATACCTAAATTGTATGCAATTCTAAAACTGGTTTTGGCTCCATTAAATCCTATACCAATTGAAGAACAGGTGGAGCCACCCACTAAGTCAGCACAGTAACTGAACAACATTAGTATTAGTAAGGAAAACCAACAGATAAAACCGTAAAAACCAGTATTCGTGGCACATGCCACACAACAAAAAACAACAAGCTCGTCTGTGAAAAACAAATTCAAAATCAATTAGAGCACACATCTCGTAACAAAAAACACATTTATACATATATAACATTTAAAACAAAAGGATATGTACAATGTGTCAATAATTTCAGCCAAACAATTCAGGGCTCTCTACAGAATCTGAAATCCAGGACTTTATGTTCTTAAAACTAGGAATTTTCACATCTGTTGAAACTACTACACCAGGGGTTTCATTAAAGTTTGGAGCAAGAGGGCATTTGGATTTGATATCTGGGCAAAGTTTATACAAAGCCTTAAAAAATTAATTTTAAAAATCTATAGTTGCAGAGTTGCTGAAAGCAGCCTTGGCTTGTGAAGCCGTCTCCACAGCCGGCCAGTTAATTTACCCAGTGCCCAGCCCTTAATGAAACCCCAGGAATACCAGGCTAGATCTAGAGCTTCAAGTTACCAGTTTAGAATTGCTACTTAGGCCAGTATGAGTTGCCAGATGGAGTTGCCAGATGGAGTTTCCTGTTAGAGTTACCATTTGGAGAACTTTGCAGTTATAGTTAGAAATTAGAGTTTTCAGCTGCCACTTAGAATTGCAAGTTAGAGTTGCCATTTGGAGTTGCCAATTATAGTTGTAAATGAGTTAAAGTTATCAGTTACCAGTTAGATTTGCAAGTTAGAGCAGCCTGTTAAAGTTGCCACTTGAAGTTGTCAGTTAAAGTTGCCTGTTGGAGTGAGAGCAGAATTTTCTTGCAACTTACTGCTTTCTTTCTGATTACAATCTTCAACTTTTTAAGATAACTATTCATTAGCAGTTGTCTTCAAACTAACTTTGTATTTACTTTGTTTACCTCCCAATCATCATCATCATCATATACGGTTTTACGTCCATTTTACATGCTGGCATGCATTGGACGGCCCAACCAGTATCCATTTTAGTGAGCTCTGCTGATTTGCTCCCTAAAGCTGGTGACTTCCATGGCTTATAGTTGATTTTGCAGTGGAAGTCAAAAAGGTTTCATATTAATATTTTTCAGGTGTTTCAGAGTACATAAGTTATTTGATTAAAGCAAAGAAGTCATTCTAGTGAATACAAAGAGAGCAACAAAATTTGACTTTGGGTTTTAACTGACAAGAACAAATTTTTTTTTTTCAATTTTTTCCTAAAAATTCCAAAAGTGATTTTTCAAAAACAAAATTCCAAAAATGTAAAAAAAAAAAAACTCACAAAATTCTAGTTATGTGACATGAAGCCTGCATGCCAAAATAAGGAAAAAGATTTCATTGTATTTTTTCTTTGCAACTAAACAACTAGATAATCAATATACCCCAACATTTCTTGTACTACTTTTTTTCATCACTATTCGCCTCCCCTTTATGCATGGGATAGTTGTTAATTATCAACCAGAACATTGCATTTATCACTGCACAGATACAGTGAAAAAAATTATTTAATAAAATAACTTTAATTTGTAAACTGACCCATAAAACAAGTTAAGATTGCAACTTCAATTCTGTTATTTAATAATAAAAATTATACCTTATTTTTTAGTTTTTTTTTTGTGATGGCCCACAAGTAGAACATGTTATAGTTGATGGAACAGCTTTAGAGATTGTTGATAAGTTCTGCTACCAAGGTGACATGATTAGTGTTGGTGGTGGAGCTGAAGAGAGTGTGGTTGCCAGAACAAGATCAGGATTGAAAACGTTTAGGGATCCTCTATCTTCCTGACTTGTAGAGGTTTCTCTTTTTGTGTGTAGGGTAGGGTACGTGTACCAGGCATGTGTTAGAAGTGTCATGCTGTATTGGTAGTGAAACTTGGGCAGTGAAAGAGACTGACTTATTGAGGTTGGAGGACAATGATATGAGAATGATAAGATCAATGTTTAATGTCACCTTAAAGGACAGAAAGCCTTCTTCAGAGCTGAGGTTGCATTTGGGGCTTGATAGCATTAGGAACTGCATTGGAAGAGGTAGATTGAGGTGGTTTGGCCATGTAGAGAGATGCAGTGATGATAACCTGGTGAAGAAATGCAGAGATATAGTTGTTGAGGGGCAACAAAGAAAGGGTAGGAACTCTTTTCCTAAAAGCAAAAATACTACCCATCAATTGCTTACACTACAAATTGTCAGCAGAAACAATGCACGATGTAAGTAATGATCTAGTCCCTTCAAATTTACAAGACCTTTTCTTACCTACAGCAAAAGTACATTCGTATAATACTCGATCATCAGCTTCAAATAATTTTTTTATAAATAAATCAAGGCTTGAGATAAAACGAAAATCGTTCTCCAGAGTTGGTGCGCGACTGTGGAATGAGTTACCAACAAAGCTTCGGAAACAACCACAAACAAAATTTAAAAAGAAAATACGATCGATACTCTTCAACATTCTTGAAATAAAAGACAATTATATTGAGGTTGAAACCTTGATAAAAAAAACCTTACAAACCATTGTTCATAGCCGTATGCCATTATCACAATACATTTTATTCTCTTCATTTTATAACCGTTTTGGTTTTTATGTACACTGCTTATTGCGGTGGACAAAATGAATATCTCCCAATCCTTTTACTGTATTTTGTCAATCGACTGGTTTTGTGTTCTCGGCTGCTGCTGGTTGTGGTGGCTGTGGACTCGTTTTGCAGTGCGGTCCTCGACTTGATGCTTCCCTAAAGTTTGCATCGAGTCGGAGCTCGTGATGTATGGGGGCGGGTCTGTGGTCGCTGTAGTCGGCGTCGGCTGGGAGAGCGAGACTGGTCTTTAATTGCTCTTTTGTAATACTCTTCAGTAAAGTTACGCTGGCCCGCCTAGATTAGCTATGCTACCTGCAATGCCAGCAACATTTGTAAACTAAAGTTGAAGTACGAAATAAAGTTGAAGTTGAAGTTGAAGAAGTTCAAAATAAACTGCAGTTTTTATCCCATTATTTTGGTAAATATTAAAACAACTGTCCCCGGCCCTCAGGGTCGATGTCTAGCGCCTTGTTTCTCAGTATATATCCACCACTATTCACCTCCCCTTTGCAATTTGGGAGATAGTTGTTAAATATCACAGAGTAAAGTAAAAAAAAGGCTTGTAACTGTTTCATTTGTTCTATATAACTGAAATTTTAAAAGCTATACAACTTTTTTCCCTAACTGAAACATTTTATTCAAAATTTATAGCACTAACTAAATCTAGCTAAAATCGAGTTGTTGAATTGTACCTTAAAAAAAAACTTTTTTAAAAAAACATCTTGCAATAAAAGTTATGGAAAATTGAAGTGCATCAAAACAGCATTTAGAAAGCAGTTTTCTGACCAAATAAATTTTTAATTGAGAAAAGCGGAATTAAAAATCATAAAGTTTAGCGCAAAGCTAACAGTGAAACGTAAATAAACTCTCTTCTTTTGTACTTTTTGTAATCGATAACAACTTTTAACTCGCATAATTACAACTAACAAGTATTTGAATAACACCGAAGTTAATAACTTAGTATTTCAAAAAATGAGTTATTAAAATTATGTGTTGTTTTCAAAACAGTTTTGAAAAGTCGGAATGATTAGTCCAGAAACATTTCGGGTTCGCAAAGCAGTTATTCTAGAGAAATTGCCTGCTTCTGTCAAGAGTCTAATTGCTTGAATTTCAGTTAGTATACCTAGATAGAACAAATATTGCTTTAAGCGGGTTGAAATTATGTAAAACGTTTTCATATCCATCTAATCCATTGTATTTCTACTTCAACTGGTAACATTAATGAGGCCACAAACGAATGTTTGGTAATATTTAGAATTCTTCCTCGTCATCCAGCACTTCGTTTTCTATTCCTCCATTGTTCATGATGTCGCCATTTTGTAACACCTGATCATTCCCATCATTGCGCATGACGGAAGATTTAGCGACCGCTGAACATCGCACTACGCGGTTATTAAGGGGACAGACAGGACGACAGTTGTTTACTATTAATTCTCCAGGACCATTCTTCGTGTTCCTAAATGCTTCCATCTGTAGCATAACGAAAGGAAGAAAACAAACTGAGAAAATTATAGAACTAATCATATACGTGAGACTATTGCTTGATTCTGATTGGTCAAGAGCAGTGCAATTTAATACTTTGTGATTCTGTGCAATTACAATCTCAAAGCTAATAAGCCAATTAAAATGCAGAAATTTCTATGACAACGATGAGACATGAATTGTCCGTGCTGGCATGAATTGTCACAAGCTATAAGCTAGTCAAAATGCAGAAGTTTTTAATATGTTAACTTTAAAGTATGAATTCTTCTTGTACGCATGTATTGTCACGTTGTCACTGTCACGTTTTGCTTTTTCACCGTCATTTTTTTGTAATCGAAGCTTTCACTCGTTCAATATGGAATTAATTTGCACTTGTTTGTTTTAAAAAGCTCAAATTCGCTTACGTCCTAACGGGCCCACGCAGTTTTGATGCTTTTTTTAATAACACACTCGTGCAAATTAATTCCATTATGGGAAATCCATGTCAGATTAAACAAAATAAACGGTTTAATCTCCAACTTCTCAGAAATCTTACGAACTAGTTTTACATTGAAAAACACGCCTCCGAGCCGGCAGCCATATAGGATTTTCCCGCCCAAATTTCTTAATCACGTGTTATAATAAAAGCTTTTTTCCGCTCGTGCCCAGTCTCCAACACCATGTTGAACTCGCAAAGGTTCGATTACATAAACATATTTAGAAGTTTTTTATTGCACGTTTTTTGTGGGGAGGAGAGAAAAGATGACGGACGGCTTACTTAAACAATTCTTAGTATGAATGTCATTACATTTGGAATATAAATACTGCAATATAAGTTAACAACATATAAAGTTAATAAACAAATTTTGTGAACACAATTTACATAATTTAAAAACAATCCTAAAATGATGGCTTGTCAGCCTTCACCAGGATTCGAAACTGTGACTTCAGTTTTGAATCCGATCTTAAGAACTCAGCCATGAGGCCACAAATATTGGGTGTAAGTCAAGTTTACAAAATAAAGTATGTTAAAACGTCATAGTTTCAAATGTAGCTATGGAATATTTTTAAAACAATCATATGTCGAAGGCGAATGGATTACGCTATACGTGCCTTTAGCCGGATGTCAGACATCCTTTGCGCTTTGTTTATGTATTGGTATAGCTCCAAATCAAAAATAAAGTTCTGTGGTCTCAGATTAATAAATAAACTTTAACCAGATATTATTTAGAACAACCACTGTTCTTGCTTAAATATCTTACCAAAAACCTGCATTTTTCAACGGCGCGAAATTGAAGGCGCCCGCAAAGGATGCCGGACAACCGATCCGATTGTTTCATTACTCCAGTTAAAATAAGACACTTTTAAAAGTCTTAATGTTCAAAAATATTTTACAAGTTCAGAGTCAGAAGACTAGAAAGATATTGAGCAAAGAGATTATCCGCTCATGCAAATCCTCTTCCTCTCACTGACTGTTTACACCAAACTTTACCTAACCAAAAAGAAAAGAAAAATAAAAGAAAAACTCGCACTCACCACCGCGTCAAAGTACAGAGGCAGCGCAGCTCAACGAGGTCGGACCGAAAGCATATATAGGCGCCCCTGGCTGCCGCTATACGGACCATGCATGACCTCGGAGCACAGCCTCAAGGAGGGAGGAAAACCGGAGTACCCGGAGAAAAACCCTCGGAGTCAGATAGAGATGAATAAATCTCCGCCCACATGCGGACCGCGGGAGTCGATCCCGGGTCGTAGAAGTGGGAAGCGCGAGTGATGACCACTACGCCAACCTGACTCCCCTTGTTTAGTTTTATTTTATTATTTCATTGGCTAAACAAACGTACTTGCAATCAATGTAAGCAATGTCACCCGTGGCGAAACACGCACGCCGCGGGCATAATGAAAGAAAAGATAGACTTAAAACATATTACAAAACGTACATCAAAGCACTTTAGCCAAGATTTGAAAAAACGCCAATAAAATAAAACTAAACAATACATGAAGTAAAAGTTGTATCCAAATTGACATGCAAAACGTGACAAAATCCTAGGTGTGTGACTGACTTAACTACCGTTACTAACTCAATTTGATATGAAATTATACGTGACATGTTAAACAACGAAAAAACTGCTTCCTGTTGCTTCCGATTAGTAAAACATAAATTCCATTTGCAGTGTCACGGAACAGAATTAAATAAAACAAAATTACTAAAACTAAAATAATGATACGGTAACACAAGAAACGTTATAAACTCATGTCGTAGTATATGATGCTGTAAATGTACCAACCTGGCGATCCGACAAATGCATCGGTGATTGAAAAACTGCCCACGTGACATTTTCAGTCAAGGGGGGCGTTGTAAGAGATCCCACGTATGTCCAGTAATCAGAGGCCTTCTCTGTAAAAATAACAACAATAGCAATGGCAAGAGTTTGAAAATGACAAGAGCAATGACAATGGTAGTAGCAAGGGCAATGACAGTGATAAAAGAGATGACAACGGCATTGACAAAGGCAATAATAATACAATGGAAATGGCAATGATAATAGCAAAAACAATGGCAATGGCAATGATAACAGAAATGACAATGGCAATGGCAATGATAATAGCAATGACAATGGCAATGATAACAGCAATGACAATGGCAATGTCAATGATAATAGCAAAAGCCAATGACAATGGAAATGATAACAGCAATGACAATGGCAATGATAATAGCAATGACAATGGCAATGGCAATGAAGACGACAAGGGCAGTCACAATGGCAAAGGCAATGATGATGGTAATGACAATGGTAATGACAATAGCAGTGACAAAGGCAGCGATAATGGCAATGACAATGGAATGACAATGGCAATGACAATGGCAATGACAATGGCAATGACAATGGCAACGACAATGAGAAAGGTAATAGTAATCACAATAAGATAAAAGCGCAGCTTTTACATTTTTGTAACTGCCTGCATGTTTTTACATAATTGGTTATGTTACAATTAAAATGTATAATGATAGGCTTGAAACAAAACAAAACGTAAAATTCAAACCACGGTAAATTTGAATCACAAAAGCTATTGGATAAATTACGAGTTTCAGAAGAAAGAATCTAATTTGACCTATTACGGTATTTCAATCAATGCTAATAAAATCATTGATCTTCACTGATGAAAAAAGTGATGAAAAATTAGTTTTCTAACATAATTTTTACAAACACAGTACAACCTCTACTACAATAACGTCTTGTTATTTCATTCCAATAAAACAGTTCAGTTACCTGGTAAGAGTAACGATGGTTTTAAATCAGCTTTAACCTCAGTTGAGAAGCAGCCCTGAAAGTAGTGAAACCCATATTAAAGAAGCTGGTACCCACTTTATCGACCTCCTAAGGAAGGAAAATCCTAGACAGCCAGGCGCGTAGCCACCTCTAAGCCAGGTAAGCCCGGGCTTACCAGTTTTTCTAAAACCCTATGCTAGCATTTTTCTTCATCCAATTTCATTCATTTCGGGAAATGAAGGTACAGGACACACAAAATGGTCTCTCGAAATCATTTTGCTGGACTTGTTTTCTTCATTTTTCATTTAAAACATCACCACGTCGCAAACATCAACTTAGACGGCCGAGGGGGAGTGGTGCGGAACTCGAGTCTAGGCCTCTATCATGTGAATCCGGGTTTACCAGAAAAAACTAGTTGGCTACCGCCTGACAGCCTTAAAGGCAAAAAGTATGCAAATCTTTAAATTTCAGCAAAGATTCGAACGGAGATTTTGTGGTAGGAAGGCAGAGATCTTATCCATTGCGCCAACCACACAGACCGCATAAAGACTAATAATCAATCTTTATTTCATTAGGAAACAGTTACAATTACAGAAGTACACTGCCTGCAAATAGCCCAAGCTAGCCAAGGCAGAAAGTGTTAGGACGGAAAAGACGGATACGATACAAAATAATTATATATTACAAAAATATATTTACATATAACTAATCATATTCTTCTGGCAAAAACAACTTTAACTTTATTGATGATTTGCAACCATGTGATATGTCGATGTTTTCCTTTGCCAAAGAAGAAAAAGAGCTCATACGCTTGAAGAGCAGTTAAAACAACAACTCTGGGATAATTTTGGAGCAAGAAAACATTTTTTGCAGGAGTTATTAGCGAATAAAATTCTGTAAGAGTAAATGTATGCTGCGCCATATTTTTGGACCTCTTTACCACTCTGAGGTGGACGGAGACCTTTCACATGACAGACACACACACATATAAACATACAGATGTCTACGGGGGCCTACGGTTTAATGTCCTTACTCGAGAAGTCGCGAAAGTCTAACCATTTGCAGATGTTAAAGCAAAGGCAGCACCTTCTCCTGAATTACTTTAAGCCCTGAGTGTTGGTCCGACTGAGAAACGAATCCGAGCCTCGCGCACGATAGACTGGCACCATACCAACTAGGCTAACCAAACAGCACCAAATTTGCCGCATATTATTGTTACAAAACTGATGAACAGATTCCAAACAAAACGTTACATCATACAGTATCGTACATGTATGCAACGCGTAGGAGCATTCAAGTTTTTGTAACCATTTTCGGCTGCTTTTAAAAAATGAAAAAAGCGGTTAGAAATGTTTTATTATGAACTTACCTGTACATCTCAATCTGTGTGCAAGAATTAAACAAAATTCTTAAATTTGTCTAAAGAAAATTTCAGCCTGGTGATTGTTCTTAGCTTGTTTTTAATTTTTGGGCAAATATCAGCCGGGGTGTTCTCATAAAGTTTGTTCTTATCAAAAATAAGTGTGTAGTTACGAATGTAGACAATTCAAAAGCAGTATACGCAAACCATTTTCAAAATGATCACGTATCAGTCATTAGTTTAATATTATGGAAATGAACATAGCAAAACAAAAAGGTAGTTTACCTTATGTTCATCCTTTTCAAGCAATTTACAAATAGGAATAAGTCCTTCATTGTCTTCTTTTGCTACCTAAAAGTAACCATGGAAACATAAAGCTATGTACAAAGACACATCCTGGGGAACGAGGACGCATCTTTTGAAACTTCCGTAGCTTTGGACCAAGGCTTAGGGGACTAAAACAAAAGAAATCCCAGTAGCCATTGGCGAAAGAATAATTCATTTCTTTTGTTTTATTCCCCTCAGCCTCGAATCCAAGCTGAATTTTAATATATCAAAATTGGTCTATTAGCCTTTCTCAAAAATACCATAATACTCTTTGTTTGTCCCTTTGTTTGACTAAGCATTGTTTACTGTTCTGAAGAGTTTGAGCCGTCCTCCAATATCACTTTCCTTATAAAGTCCTTCCATCTTGGAGTGAAAAGTAAGATCCATTATGATGGTGATAAATCTAACTTTTTTTTATCAATAGAGGTGTAAAGCAAGGTTTTGTCTTAGCCTCCGATACTCTCTAGTATCCAGTCTCGTTAGGTAGTCAGATCTGCGTACGAAAACATACTGTGGTAATTGTGAACAGGGGCGGCTCCAGCTGAAATCTGACCGTTGCTTCCCTTTTTACCAACCAAAACCCAGAGCGGTCCGGGGGTATGTTTGAAAACCAATGCCTGAAAATGCTATTTCCAATGGAAGGATATGACGCGATTATTTTGTTAACTATTTTAAACTTATATTTCTAGTACGTTTTTAAAATATATTGTAACGCAAAATAATTCATCTAAAAACCTGAAAAAAAGTTAAACCAGAAATTTTCAAAGTGAGAAAAATCTGATCGTGGCTCAAGTCACATTTGACACGATTTGGATCCGTCCTGGTGAAAACGTAATATTTCTGGGATGTGGCTTAAACAACAATCATCATGTATAAATGTGATAGAACCTCCATGCTAAAGCTAATTTGAAGCAATTAAATGGTCGCAAAGACAACGAACTTTCATTATCATCTATTATTTTCTGTGGGAACTTGAACCTGTTTGCTAGCTATGCCAAGCTGATTGAGGCCTAAAAAGGCCGAAACAGCTATCCATGGTTGCTAACATCCAGGTTCACTATTTTTATGGTAGATTTAAGGGGTAAAGCCCGCTACCAACGTGGCCATAGCGCCCATTTTAGTGAGGGTCCTGAAGGGGGAATGGGTACCAATCCCATTACCCAGTTATTTTTTTTCCAAATCCCACTTCGCAATTCTCAAAACCCACTCCCATTTTTGATTTTTAACATTTTTTTTTCTCATTCCCAATGACCAAATCCCAGTCCCAGTCCCTGTGTCTCCCATTTTCCAAGGGCAAAACCTGCCAATTCCAATTCCCATTTTACCCCTTCAGTGCCGTCTTTAGTGGCTTCAAGTTCAGTGGCTACCAGCATGAAGTGCTATCCGGCTGTTCTTAATGTTTTTCATTTAAGCCACATCCCACAAGCATTAAGCTTTCCTTGTTATCAGTATTAAGCTTCATTCTCATTTCCTACCCAATTCTTCCACGTCCCCTGCCATATTCACAGAGTATTAATTGCTCTCATTTCACATCCTATTCTTTCTAGTGAACTGTCTCAGGTAATTGGATCGATAGCAACGCCCTACCCTACCCTACAGGATTTTCGCTTACCTCATACAAAACGGTCACAATGCATATTCCATTCTCTCCACCTATAGCCTCCCCCACGTGCTTGTATAAATCTTTGTTCCAGTGAATGAACTGTAGCTAAGGATTCAAATTAAAAAAAAGGTCTTAATTTTCACACAATCCCAAGAGCCACAAAAGACAAAAGACATAGCGGCCAAACAAAAGAAATAATCAAATAATCAAAACTCTTTTGTTAAGAGTACACCAACATGGCCGCCATGACGTCAGGTGAAACCGGCAATTGTGAAACTTCTTGTTGTGGTGGAACGATGATAGTAAGACGCTGACAGAAAATGGTAGCCTTGACAACAAGTATGTTAACAGAAACAACAACAAAGATAATGGTTGTAACAACAGGTATCAACAGCATTAGCAACAACAACAACGATGGTGGCAGCTGCAACAATAATGTTGACTTTAATAAACATAAAAACATCAGAAAAATAAAGTTAGTTTTAAATAGAACTTCGGCCTTCGGCTGTCCAACAATATTAATCTCAAATAAGAGTTCTCCTCAATTTGTGCCTACATCAGCTGCTCAAAATTGATAATTTTTTGTATATAGCTCATGCTAAGTGATTTGTTTGGATCATTAAATTTCTCACCTTTTTTATTTATATATAATGTTTACCTCCGCTTCGCCATAACATATGAAACTACAACTTCTTTATGCCTGGCCCCCTGACCAGATTAACTTTTTAGTTATTTCAGGGGGCCAGTGCCCTGATTTATTATTATCGTTTTTCTTTAATTTGTACATGAGAACATGAGGGTAAATAAATAAATAATTGTTGTTGTTGATGGCATATAGTTAAATTTCCTATCACACACACACAAGTTTGTAACTAATAAATATGGAGTCTCAGTCAGGAAGGTAAGACCTTATAGAAACACTTTATCGAATATATCCACTCAGCGGCCTCAAAATGAGAAAAATCTCGGTACAAAACACAAATAAGCAAC
>JAOBBB020415864.1:0-16610 GCA_025331005.2 Zoanthus gigantus | reverse complement strand
GTTTGAAGAAGGAGGATGCAAAGAATCGAGCGAGATGGAGAGTGGGAGTGGGAGAGATTGCTGGCAGAGTGGGGTAATCAGGCCACCCTCGTTTACGGGGATAAAACCGGATCAAAACTGGATTGATGATG
Organism: Zoanthus gigantus; assembly: GCA_025331005.2. Classification (NCBI taxonomy): domain Eukaryota; kingdom Metazoa; phylum Cnidaria; class Anthozoa; order Zoantharia; family Zoanthidae; genus Zoanthus; species Zoanthus gigantus. The sequence goes on along the minus strand of JAOBBB020415864.1, from coordinate 16,479 downwards.
ATGATGATGATATCATGTAGTTACTATAAATTATGAAATGAAAGTTTTAGAGCATTGTCATCAGGTAACTAATATGATTGACGTATAGTTTTTTGTTTATTCTTTCAGAAACTGTTGCCATTCCAGCTTCAGCTACCCTTGTGGAAACAAGTGGCACAAGTTCCATTTCCACAAGGTCTTCTCCTCAGGAACCGATAACACAAACTATAACACAAGCAAACCAGCCAGTTGCACAGGGGCCCCATCCTTCTTCAGACAGAGTATCAAACTTAGAGCTCGAGAACAAACTGTTAAGGCAGGAAGTGGGCTCACTTAATGAGGAGCTGGTTTCTGTTGTACAGAGAGCTAAGGTAGCAGAGAGGGGTAAGTGAAATGTTAGAATGCATCAGAAGAATATTATAGGGGGGTATGATTGACACAGTTGGTAAGATCTCTGCCTTCTGACCACAAGGTCCCCTGTTCGATCCCGGCTCTGCCGAGATTTGAATATTTGTGTGACCTTCTTTTCCGCCTAAGCCAACTCAGCTTTCCATCCTCCCGGGGTAGGTAAATGAGTACCAGCATTTGCTGGGAGCTAACCTGCGATGGATTAGTGTCTCATCCAGGGGGAGTCAAAGACTCTCATCCGCCTAACACTACTGAAACTGGAGATAAGTGCCGGCTCCATGGGCCACTAGGCTCGTAAAGGATTTAGCTTTAGCTGTAGTCAAGTCAAGTCAAATTTATTTTACACCACAGTTATAAAGATTACATATATATATATATATACACAATAATTAAACTAAAAGAAATTTAGGTATTGGGTATCTGAAATAGTTTGCAAACTAATCAAGTCAGACAACCCAGAGATTTGATTACTCAATTATTGCATTATTTTCTAGTTTCTTATCAGCTAAATCATTTTCAATTACTATATGTACTCCATGACTATAAAGAATAATTATGGAGTTTGGATTTGCCAATGATTTCTAATATTATTGAGCAAAGACAAAATTTTGATTTATTTAATAATTTGATGCTGCACCTCAAACAGCTTTTGACTGATTTTGTTTTTAATTAATGTCTTAAACGCAATTGGAACCTGAAACCCACAGGACCTTGGCAATTCACAAACATAATGATTTGTAGTGCTTGTACTCATGCATAGGCTCCAACCCAAAGTTTTGAGTGGTGACCTTGTAAAAAAGCGATACCAATTTACATTCTTAATAAGTAATAAGCAAATAATGATGGGTTCGATATTAAAAAATTTGTTTCATTTGTAATTGTTGTATGCCAGATTGGTTACTGCCAACCTCAGTAGTGCTGTATGCCTAATTTTTTGACAATTTTAAGTTAGAATAAAGTACTTCTAATCTGTAGTACATTATATGCAGTGATCAGTACAGGCCTGATGCTGAAAAATGCCCAAAAAGTAAACATTAGCCTGAGACAAAGTCGAGTGAAAATGAGAAACTTTGAGGACAGTTTTACACCTGAAGGACTGTACCTCTGCATGCAACATGCAGTATATTACAGATGGCCAAAGTACTTTATTCATTTTATTCAAAACTAATTTCTCGCCAACATAGACAACAATGAAAGTAATGATTAAGGTCACCAATGCATTCACATATGATATAAGATGAAATTTATTACATCTGATTCATTAGAATAAGCATGGCATGTGACTGGTCCTTTACATCTTTACGAGCTAGAAATCACTTGAAAGTATCGTGAGCTAGCTGACAATTCAGATTACTTTCAGAACTAGAAGTGCTGGAAGTTCTGAAATAATACCAAAATATTAAAAAGAAGAAATACTTGATCCAGAAATATTGTTCAACTGTGGCAATTGATCATCAAGGGTGACCATAATCTTGATATGAAAGAAATAATTAATTGAAAACAAAGTCAAACTCCATGTTTCTTTACATTGGCAACTTCTGTGTTTTTTATGTTGACAGTATCCCTTTCAATAATTTTTTTGCTCTGCTGTATTTGCTGATATTCTGCCTGTGAAGAAATTATGTGGTCAAATCTAACCAATGTTAATGCATGATTTGATAGTAAAAACTATTGTTGTATGGAAAAATGTACATATCCCTCAGTTATGTAATTTTGTTGTGTATTGTAGTGTTCTAAAAATGTCTTGTCTAAACTTTCTTGCAGTTTATTAGTTATTATGTAAACTCGCCTGACTTTAATGTGATATATAGTTAGAATTCAAACTAAAAACCATACAGTTTTTGTCAGCAATTATTTATATGGGTTGATTTCATATGTTTCCAGTTCAGCACACATGATGTTCATTTATCCAAAAGAATCTCATTAGAATCTAGTTTGAATCTCCTTATTTGACCTCCATCTGCCATTGTGTTATATTCTTGTGGGACTTAGTGAAACCCAAGAATTGTACACTGGTTTAAATTGTGTACTTATTTTTCTAGCCAAGCAGGAAGCTGAAGATCAAATGCAGAGGGTTAGTCGACAACAGATGGCTACAGAAGGCATTGTTCGACAACTACAATTAAAGGAGGATGATTTTAATGAAGCATTGGCTGCAAAGGACTCTCAGCTTGCAGTGTTGAGGGTGAGACTGCAGGAAGTTGACCAGGAGCTGAAAGCAAAAAAAGTGCAGATTGATGAACTACAGTTGCAGAAAGAACAGTAAGTATTAAAAATCAATTTATTATAATTATAATTACAATATTTAAGTACGTACATCATTTGTTAATAATGATTTTAAGAATAATCTTTGTACTTATATGATTATGCAATATAAGTAACTGTGGAAAAGAAATTTGAAAAAATCGTGCTTTAACAGGGTTGGAACCCTGTTACCCCAGTGTAGTAGAATTAGGGTTAAAATTCCTGAGAAAACCTCTAATTATATCAGGCTGTTTTTTCCCAATTTCTTAAACTGTGCAATCCGAGATTATTTCATTTATATCATCGTTACTAATTGTAAAAATCTTTATAGCAGAACAGTAGCAGAAAACTGTATAATATTATCAAAAAAAATATTAAATTCCAGTGTCAAGCTTAAAATCCAATAGTTGAAATTTTCTACTAGTGTTAGTAGTAGTACTTGTAATAGTATTGGGGTAGTAATTAATCAGCCTCATTCCCAGGCTCATTTTACGACCCATGAAAAGACCCTGGCTGCAGCTAGTCATGTGCCACTCAGAATCTGCTTGGTAAAAAATTGGGTAGCAGAGGAGATGATGTCACTTTCACAGTTATGACAAAAAAGGACTGAACGTTATCAGCTCACTCATACTTTAGGATGCAGTGTGCCTCATCCAAAACAACAGCTTTCATGGCAGAAAATAACTGAAATTTCACTCTGAAAAATTTATCCTTGCCATTCGGGTTAAAAGGAAACCATCTCGATCAATAATTTTCAATGATTTGGATTTCTAATTTGAGATTTCATTTGATGTGTATATCTTTGTGCTTTTTGTTATTTTGAGTAATTGTTTTTTAAAGTGAATTTCATTTTTTATTTTAATGTAATATATCTCCCTATTATTTTTTGCTGCCAGATTGTTGAGAGACCATACAGATTCTGCAGGAATGCAAAACCATGCTTTCTCTACACTTGAAGCCAAATACGAGGATGCAGAAAGAAAGCTTAAAGTTGAATTAGAGGCCCATCAGAAAATACAGGTAGACCATCTTTCCCAACCAGTTCTTTATTGAATTGTTTTTTGAAATGTACAGTAATATAATGGAAAGAGAAATGTTTTCCAGTATTTTATGGTCGAGAGCAAGGTTATTCACTTATGTGTAAAGAATGTCTGTAATTGTGATCCTTCAACCATTGAAAATATATTATTGTGGACGCTATAAATTTAAACCTCACAATGACCAGTAAATTTTGCATATTACATTTATTTACCTGTATTGGGGGAAATAATAGGGAAAACTTTGATTTGATTTCATTGCTTAATCCCCAAAACCAAAGGTGCAAAAGTCTCAGAAAGTACTTGTTAAATAGTTTTGAAAAACTAGTGCATCCTTTGAATTGGTAAAACACAATATTTAATTAATCTAACTTGAATTGTTTGAGCATCGCCATATGTAGAGAACAATGCTTGTATTTTGAGTGTTACAACAACAACAACCAATTTATTACTCTTTTGTGTCAAATTATATATACAAATAATTGCTACCTGCTGTTAGTGAATACACTATTCAAGGTGGAAACAATGGAACTATGTTGTTTTAAAAGTTTACACAAAAAAGATATTTATTTATAAAGAAAGTACTTAAATATATTATAATTTCAGTATCATTTAACTAATAACGGGAAATGTTTTTTTTTAATTAATTGTTTCATAAAACTGCTTTATACATTTAGGAATTTCATGGAAGTCTATATAATTGTTGGCTATTTCCAGAATATTGAATAGGAGATTCTTAATTTGAATCTTAAACTGATATTTGTGTAGGTTCTTCAAAGACATTAGTTGCCCTTAGTTGCAATGATAAAGGGCTAACATTCAAAATATCAACTTTGTGGTCTACTAATGGCAATGATTAAAACATTTTGAATTTAGTCTCCGAAAGTAGTTGTTATGCTTGATTGTGCAACCCAGTGGTTCTAAATTTGAGCAAAAAAAGCTGTGTTTGAGCTTAGCTCAGTCTTTATGATCTCCTACTGCCAAGTTGAAGCCAGAAATGAAATATTTATTTTGATTTTAATCCATTCATTTTTACTCAAACATGATCATAATGTCACACAAGGTTTTTAGCAGCTCTTTTAATTAAGTCTCGCTTTAAATGATGTCTTTGTTAATCTGTTTGCAGCAAGAAGCAATGGAGAGCCAGAGCAGATTAAAGCAGGAGCAATATGCCATGGCTGAAACATTAAAGAACCTACAAAAAAAACTCAGTGAAGAAAAAAGTATCTTCTCACACGACTATCTTTAGTACCTGTATTTTTCATACGATTTTTTAAATCTAAAAAACATTTTGATGCAAACTCAATTAAAAGAAAGCATAGAATTTTAGGACGTGGTTTTGAAAATTAAAAAGGTTTGTGAAAGAACAATTAGTGATGACAAAGTTTGGTCGAAATATACAGTTTTTGTAAAGATATTGCAGTTCCAAAGAACTAAAAAAGATTGGTGAAGAAATGCAAATAAGCCATACTCTGTTTTAAAAACACTTTCAGTATTCATAATGGCCCTAACATTTTTAGGAACTTTTGTATAAGTGATAAGGAGGTAAAAAGTGAAAAAAAAAACCTAATTAGATATTGTTCTGATCCTCTCTTTGATTCTCAATAAATCCACCAACTAAGGTCCCCAGTGCGATCCGCCAGTTGGGTTGGTAGCAGGGAAATCACATTTGGTGAGTGCATTGCCTGCTATGCTTGAGGTCTCCAGTTTGATTCTCAATGGATCCACCAGTTGGGTTGGTCCCAGGGGAATCACATTTGGTGAGTGCATTGCCTTCTATGCTTGAGGTCTCCGGTCTAATTCTCAGTGGATCCACCATTTGGGTTGGTAGCAGGAGAATCACATTTGGTGAGTGCATTTCCTGTTGTGCTTGAGGTCTCTAGTTTGATTCTCAATGAATCCACTAGTTGGGTTGGTCGCAGGGAAATCACATTTGGTGAGTGCATTGCCTTCTATGCTTGAGGTCTCCGGTTTAATTCTCAGTGGATCCACCATTTGGGTTGGTCGCAGGGGAATCACATTTGATGAGTGCATTGCCTGCTATGCTTGAGGTCACCAGTTTGATTCTCAATTGATCCACCAATTGGGTTGGTCGCAGGGGAATCACATTTGATGAGTGCATTGCCTGCTATGCTTGAGGTCACCATGAGTTTGATTCTCAATGGATCCACCAGTTGGCTTGGTTGCAGGGGAATCACATTGGATGAGTGCATTTCCTGCTGTGCTTGAAGTCCCCAGTGTGATTTGCAATTGATATACCAGTTGGGTTGGTAACAGGGAAATCGCATTTGGTGAGTTCATTGCCTGCTATGCTTGAGGTCACCAGTTTGATTCTCAATGAATCCACTAGTTGGGTTGGTCGCAGGGGAATCACATTTGGTGAGTGCATTGCCTGCTATGCTTGAGGTCCCCAGTTTGATTCTTAGTTGATCCACCAGTTGGGTTGGTAGCAGGGGAATCACATTTGGTGATTGCATTGCCTGTTGTGCTTGAGGTCCCCAGTTCGATTCTTTGTGAAACTACCATCTTGGTTAATAGCAAGTGTAACACAGTTATTAAAGGTTTTGCCCACCCTATTCGAGGTCGCTAGTTTGATCATTTCCAACATTAACATTTGGTTTGATCTTCCTATGAAACATGTAACTCTACTATTAGATATTTGTCGAACAGTGCACTCATGGAAAAGGTCGATACCGAGGTTACTAATGTCAACCTCATAAAAGAGCCTCTTTTATACCTATAGATTAATAAGTTTGAAAGGCAATTGGATTTTTACAATACTTAAATGAGCTTATTAGATTTAGAGATTAAATTATTTCAGAGAAATATTTATTTGGAAAAAAAAACATGGGTTGATAATTTGTAAACTAAGTGTTGTCAACCAGACAGCTGCTATAAATAGAGATTTTTGGGAATTATAGCGTGGTTGGCGCCGTTGTAAATTCTCTGCTTTCCGACCAAAAGGGCGATCCCGGCTCTGCCGAGATTTGAATATTTGTGTAGCCTTCTTTTCTGCCTAAGCTAACTCAGCTTTCCATCCTTCTGGGGAAGTTAGATGAGTACCTCTGTCTGCTGGGAGCTAACCTGTGTTTGATTAGTGCTCCGTCCAAGGGGAGTCAAAAACTCTCGTCCTCTTAACACTACTGAAAACTACTGAATTGCCGGCTCCATGGGTCACCTAGCTCGTAAAAGGATTTAGCTAGCTTTAGAGCATCAAAGAGCAGAGGTAGCAAATTCTGTTAATAGCCTGAACATAATAACAGATCAATCAAGTGAGCACTTGACAGCTCTCAAACAAGCAAGGGTCAACTTGGAAACTGCTAGGCAGGAACTAAAAGATTATAAAGACAAGGCTCAGAGAATTTTACAGGTACATACTTGCATCAAGATTTTGATACAGACTAATAATGTAATAGACTGTTATATATTTTGTGTTGATTTGCATTAATATTGCTATTACAAAAATACAGTAATACTTGTAATTTCTACTAGAATAGGAAGTGCTTCGAGAAAATTGTATACTAAATTGGGCTGTGGAGTCTTGTGTTTGATATTCGCACTCTACTTGTTTTGTATCCAGGGTTTATAGTGCTCTAATTCTTCTGTTTCATAGTTTAAGGCCCGTTCGAAATGCCAAATTTCACGTTCAAAATTTAATGCAAATAAATGTAAAAACAAGAGATAGGAGTATTTTGCAATGAATCTGGCACATGTGAGATTTCGAATTTGAAACAGGTCTTGGTATGTTGACTGTACAATTAGAGTGAGGTCAGTGAATGGTAACCCGCTGAGCACTTTCATTGCGTGCTCATCACCGCCAGTAGACCCACGAGGTATCCTTTGATAGGGAATAAATGACAGCCACTGGGCGTATGTAATGCCTGTGAAGTCTGAAGATGTCAACTTGTCAGGAATAGTCGAATAGTCAATTGCTACTGCTCGCAGCAATTAACTTTTTTTGAGAGAAAGTTTAACTCTGATGATGTCACATTCTTCAACTGAAAAAGAATCTTAATTTAGTTTTCGATTTTTGCTTCTTATTTATCAGTTTGGTTCAGCTTTGCTTTTTGCTTTGACACATAGTTTTTCTGCCTCTTTTGCTTTGACCTGGTTATGAAGCAAGTGATCTCACTGATCGACAAGCATTGAAAAAATAACAAGCTTCTGATATTGCCTGATTTAACATCGCATTAACTTCGAAATTAGAAATATATGCCAGTAGGCTCGCAAGTTAAAGAGTTTACCTTTTATTGGTATGATGTATAATTTTGTGTGTGCCCTTTCAGGCAAAAGATAAGGTAATCAGCAGCCTCAGGGAGGGAGGGAAGGGAGAAGAAATGTCTGGTATCTCTAGTTCTGACTATGAGGAGGTGTGTCGAGAAAAGGAGATGATACGAGAAGAGCTGAGTCAGACAAAGTATCGAGTTGAGCAACTTAAAGGCGATCTACAGGTAATAATTCTCGTATTTACATCCATTCCATTTAATATCCACACCCCTCCCTGTGGATGAGGTAGTTTTTCACTTCAAACCCTAAGAAAACTCTTTTCTCAGGTGTCTTCAGAAATGTGTATGGATGAAGTATTTTATTGGGATAGCCCTTAAGAAATTCAGCAATTTTCAAAAAGCTCTCGGAAAAATAGCTTTGGATGACACAATGTTATGTTCTTCCCTTATAACTTCCCTGCGGATGAAGCAAAATTTCCAAGTAACCCCCTGGAAAAAAGCAGAAATTTTAGTCATTTCCCCTCTTACCCTTCAGAAAACGAATAGAACAAAGTATCTCCTGGGAAATTTTTGAAGTAACCATACCCCTTCAGAAAATCTAATCCATAGAGGGGGTGTGGATATTAGATGTAATGGCCCTTAGTAAACATTCATTGTTCCAAAGTAATTTAACTTTGTCTTTGGTTCTAAAACTAAGGGATTATTTGACTGGGGTTGTAAGCAAAGTCTAATGGCTCATTGGAGCCAGTGTTTATCTCTGGTTTCATTGTAAGAAGTGGATGGGAGTCTTTAACTCGCACAAAGGGAAAAGTCATTTTTAATGAGTCAATGAGTCAAGTTATGAGTCAGTCAGTGATTAGGATTAAGGTTAGGGTTACCTATGTTTTTTCCTCAGGTTAGACATTATGACTCATTTAAACATCAACCTTCCCTGAAAGATGTACTTATCAACACCAGGCTAGGGTTTGCACACTGCTAAGAAAAAGTAGAATTCCTCAAGATTTGGATTTCCCATTTAGGGGTTTATTTAAAAAGGACTAGAAGTTTCAACCCACTTTATTTGATTTTTGTGAAGTGGCTGTTCTTTACCTGTTTAAATGAAAGAATTGCTGAAGCAAAGTTGGACTTTGATGTAATTATTGTCATATACCATATCTTAAAAAGGTCCGTATTACCTTGAAAAGTCTGGCATGAATTATTCCTTACTAAAGAGGAAGAACCCGTGAAGGCATCAGTAACTTGTTGCTCCTATTATTGTAAATTATTATTACATTTTAGAACCCTGATTCAGAGAACCGTGCCATTTTTCTATTCAGGATATGGAGCATCAACTGCAGTCTGAAGCTGACTTGGCAGAGGAAAAAATCCAAAATATTGAAAATGCGTTGGAAGATGAAAAACGTAAAAAAGAGGAATGTGAACAGGCAATCCATCAACATGTGCAGGTAGACTTGGAATGGATATCTGTTTTTAAGAAGCTTTACCCAAGCCACTTCACAAGATAAGCGTTCCACAGCCCATTTTTCCTTTCCTTGCATACACTTACATAATTTCATTTTGCTGGCTAGAATCATTGAATTTTTTTGCTTCTTTTGCTGGGACGTTACGTTGTCAACAAAAACCAACTTTTGATGACGTTTTGGATGATAAACTGGAGTTAACATTATTGTCACTTGCTGGCTATGTGGAGTGGATAAATTGTTCCCAGAAAGAGTTAGATATTAACTTAAGTTAATAATTAACTCTTAATTATCTTTGTTTTTTACTTAGAAGTCATTTTGATTAATTGGTCCGTTGGGTCCTCCTGTGTTTTAGGGTGCAGGGTTGATCATCCATTTGAAAAACAATAAACACTGGAAGATGCTAAGAAAATATGATTTCAAAAAGGTTTCGAATTTAACTGTTCAAAGCTAAAGCTGCGTTCATAAGAAATCGAGGAGGGCAAAATTAATGCCTTTTTGATCCAAGACTTTTTCTACTGCTACAACCTATATTATTTCTAAAAAGAACACTCAGAACGCATGGGTTGGTGCCCAAACACTCCTAGAGTTTGACGTCTGTGTGAGAAAATTGACAAAATAACGTAAGATTAATCCCAATCTTAATCCAACTTTGAAAACCGGATTTAAATTTTTCAAAAGTAAGTTACTTTTGAAGACTTAAATTGTCCTCATGATATCGTAATTTTGTAAAAAATGGTTTACAAACAAACAGCAATGGATAAGATAACATAAAGAACCTTTAAAACGTCATCCTCTTACAAAAAGTTCATTAGGTTTATCGCAAATGTTTGTTTGCTATTTCTTCTTAAGTAACTCGCTTAACCCTTTAACTCCCAAGATTTGATTAACGTTTTTAACACATAAACGACAACTTTTAGCTTCTTTGCAGACATGTTTCGGCAGCGTCTTAGACTACCTTCGTCAGTGCTTTAATGAACTAGATAATAGTATAGTATATATAGAAAGATTAATGACAATGTGATAGATACTATATATATATATATATATATATATACTATTTATATACTATATATATAGTACTGTGATAGATTCTGTATATACTATAATATTATCTAGTTCGTTAAAGCACTGACGATGGCAGAAGACACTGCCGAAACATGTCTGCAAAGAAGTTAAAAGTTGTCGTTTATGTGTTAAAAATATTAATAAGCCTGCTAATCAATCGTCCATTTGGAAAGATCCGATTAGTAATTCTCCTTTCTAGGTGCCATATATTCCTTACATATAAAAAAGTTAAGAGAATTTAGATTTTATCAAAAGAACACCCCTGACTGATAAGTTACTCTATACTCATCACCTGTTTGCTGAATAGTGAATTAATAAGATAAAGAGAAGTTACATACTAATCACTTCTGGGTATTAAAGGGTTAAGCTAATATAGTATTATTATGAAATTATTGATGAAAAGCGTGTTGATGATGGTGAATGAAATTACCCAAGAAGAAAATCGCTGCTACCATAATATTATAGTAGTTTCACATGTGAAAATAGCTAGTTTTTCAAGAAGATACAGAAGTATTTCATCGATGATCATTAAAACTTTGTAATGAATAATAATTCACACAGGAGCTAAGGTTTGCACAAGAGGAAATTAACAGAACAAAGACTGACCTAATGACACAAATTCAGGTAAGTAGAGTGAGTGACCTTTGTGTTTTACAAAGCCCTTTACACTCAACGTTTTTTTTATGTTGTTTTTATGGAAAATAATAAAAATAAATAAAAATTAAAAAAATAAATAAAAAAAATAAAAATAAAATAAAAATAAAATAATAAAAATAATAAAATAAAAATAATAAAAATAGAAATAAAAATAAATAATAAAAATAAATAATAAAAAAAAATAAAGGGATAAAAAAGTTTTTACGGGCTGGTTGGATGACTTTTTGTGTTATGAAAAAGGTTTGATATATTTTCTCTTTCAGGAACGAGAAAGAGAAATACAGAAAATGAGGAACCAGGTATGCTTACCATAAACAATTCAATACATTTCTTTGATTGTCTCTTAATTTTTTTCATTGGAAAGACTGCACAACTTGTGAGTCTTCATTGGAAGATGGGTTAGACTGCGAGAAAGGCTTGTTATATATATTTTCTTGTTTAGGGATCAGTGCCGTGATTGACTTGACTTGACTTAAACCCTTTCACTTCAAATGAGATTTGGTGCCTTGAATCAAGCGATATGGAGAGTGGGAGAGATTGCTGCTAGAGTGGGGTAGATCTGGCCACCCCCGTTTACGGGGATAAACCCGGATCAAAATTGGATGATGATGATGATGATGATGATGATGATGATGATGATGATGTTGATGATGTTGATGTTGATGTTGATGTTGATGATGTTGATGATGATGTTGATGATGATGTTGATGTTGATGATCTTGATGATGCTGTTGACGATGCTGTTGACGATGTTGATGATGATGTTGTTGATGATGATGATGACGATGATGTTGATGATGTTGATGATGTTGATGATGATGTTAATGATGATGATGTTAATGATGATGATGATGATGATGATGATGATGGTCACTTTCAGATTTCCTCCACTTCCTCCTGTTCCTCGCAGCTGTCTATATCTGGGCCCAGGTCAGACTAAGTTGTTGCACCTTATTTTTGAGTGATCGTTGCCAAGTGATCCTTGGTCTGCCTGACCGGCACCTCCCTCAGGGGTTCAAACTGAGTGCATTGTGTGTGATATTGTTCCTCCGCATACTCAGTTTGTGGCCTAGTTAGTTCCATTTCCTCTGTATGACCTGCACCTGGATCTTCTCCTGATTTCCTCTCTCCCAAAGTTGTTGATTGTGTCCTCCCATCTGGTGCGCTAGATTTAACGTAGGCAGCGGTTGATAAAGGCTTTTAAAGCTGTGTCATTCTAGCTTTTGTGGTCCCCCAGGTCTCACATCTGTACAAAAGGATATATATACTTGACATTGGAGCTAAAGATTCTCAGTTTGGTTTTGGTGTTGATAATTCTTGTCCTCCATACTTGCATCAGCATCTTGTAGGTTGATCGGTTGGTTGATCAGTTGGTCGCTTTGTCAGTTCTGGTTTGTATGATCGGTTGGTCGCTTTGTCAGTTCTGGTTTGTATGATCTGTTCTGTATCACCTTCCCTTGTCACGACGCTGCCTAGATAGGGAAATTTTTATTTTGTCAGTGCTGTGATTGGTTGACCTAAATGCTCCCTGATTGGCTAACTCACAGGTTGTAGTCGAAATGCTACCAGTGTCCTATTTACACTTTATGTGGTTAAAGAATGAATTGTGAAGTATTGAAAAATGAGGTTATACCTGTCCAAAACATTTGGCTACCATTGTTTGGTTCACCTGTAATATTTGAGAACAGTATTAGAGTCACATGTCAGAGTTGAATAATTTTTAAAAACCTGTGATTGAAACAGTGGTTCAGGAAACAGTGAAGGAAACAGTGGTTCAGATGGCAAAGGCGAATGGAGTGAGATGTTACGGGCATATGTTGAGGAGGGATGATGGGCATATTTTGAGAAAAGCGTCGGAGTTTGAAGTGAAGGGAAGAGGAAGTGAGGACAACCAAAGATGACATGGAAGACACAAGTAGAAAAGAAGAGCAAGAGTGTTGGTTTGGAGAAGGAGGATGCCTTGAATCAAGCGAGATAGAGAGTGGGCGTTGGAGAGATTGCTGTTAGAGTGGGATAAATCCGGCCACCCCATTTTCAGGGAATAAACCTGGATCAAAATTGGATTGATGATGTGAAGTTTGTTGGTACGACTTGTCTTCCTTGCAGCTGTTTTTTTAAATGGTGTCTTGTAATGCTTCCCTCCCCACAAATGGCTGCTCACAACTAGGCAGCCATCTGTTCCTTTCTCTGGTTCAACCTATATCAGGATTTCAGTTTCATATTTCAAGAACGACTATGACTATCCAGCGACTTTTGTAGAAGGGTTTACATTTTTGAGCACGAAATTTGGAATTTTTAGGTTTAATATCCGTCAGAAAGCAAGTTTAACGTGTCGTTCACTTCTTTTTTCTAGCTTGCCACCAAATCTATCACATCGACTAGTCAAGAAGAGCTAGAAAATAGAATGAGGGCTCTTACAGAAAACCTCATTCAAAAACAGACAACCATTGAGGCACTTAGTACAGAGAAGAACTCGCTAGTTTTGCAGCTTGAAAGGCTAGAGGTATGATTATTTGTGTTGCATTGACATCCAAGAAAGGCATGCTTGGAAAAAGGGTTATTGATAACAGACCTGGGCTGGGTTGTTCAAGATTTGGTTAACTTTAACCTGGGTTAAGCGAAAATTCAAGGAGCAATTTCTTTTTTACGAAAAGGTGGACGATTCTATTTTAGTGCTGTTTGGATTTTCATAGGATAAAAATTGTTAATCGCAAACTTACAGCTCAAATCTTTCCCTCTAAAGTTGGAAACAGGAACATGGGTTAACCCGGGGTTAATGCTAATTAGTTACTGCAATCTGATTGGCTACCGTACTTGCTATCTATCAGATAATAGATAGTGTCTGTCTGCGGGATGAAAACAAGTAATTCAATATGGCGGCCCTTTTCCGCTTATCAGAAGACGTTTTGGAAGAGGGATTAAACGCTTTTATTCAAAAAGTAATTCCAGAGAAAACTAAAATTGGAAGAAAATACGGTCTAAAATATCTCAAAATAAGAAAAAAAAGAATTTGAAGTATCAATTTGACAGTTTCACTTGACGAATAGTCGCTGGTGTATCATCAGCATTGGTTGTTTGAATAAATTCAACAATCGTTTATCAAAAAAAGTACGGTTGTTCTTTTGTTTCTTCTTCAGAGATTTCAACTAAAACAATTAGAATATCGCCAGTCGATAGAAATTTCGAGCTCGTATTCTAATTGTTAATTATAATGTATTACGTTGTCAATTGATTTTTGTATTGTATGTTATGATACTTTAGGGTTAGTGACTGATGTGAGTGGTTTGTTTATAAATAGACGCACGCGCTAGCGGGACACTGAACGAGAAATTTTGATAATGCACGAAGCGAAGCTAGGTATAAAAGCTCAAAAAAATATTTTGATTCATGTAGTCAGAGATTGAATTTACTGAAGACTCGGCCATTTTCAAGCCATGTGTTAACACATAAAAAACATCTGCTAATTTGACCGGTCTTGGCGGTATCGATTGATACGTCCAAATCATGTGATCGATTTTGACTAATCGCGCACGCGTAATTTTTACTGTTGCTTGTGTTAAGATGAATCTTTATTGTTTTCATTATTTAAAGAGCTGCTTCAGTTAAGAATTAAAACACGTTCTCCGTGCCTTTAAATCCTGGTGAAACCCAAGGCGAACGTTTAGGAGAATTCGAGAGCAGATCAGTGAAAACCGGAGACGTAGTCGAGGGTTTACACCTGCTTGAGAATTCTCACAAAACTTGCCGAGGTCTAATAATACATACAAGTTTTAAATTCAGATCTTATTCATCTTTCTTCATTCGCTACCAGAAGTTGTATGCTAGGGAAGCAGATTGTAAACACTGACGTCCGCAAGAATTCGCCTGTTGACTCTAAGGTTCTTTTGCTTTATCTTTAAACGAAAAATTAAGATAAAAATATTTTTTGTTTTCAAAACTTTAGAAGGTTTGTCATGCAAACAAAGTAATGAAACGTTTAAGATATAGGCTTCTAGAAATATCAAAATTGCTGGGTGGCAAAGCTTTGTAAAACTTAATTGCTTTGCAGAACATTATTGAAAATACGACTCATAAGATGATACTATTAAAATTCAATACTTTAGTTTTTGTAACTCTGATAGAAAGTGAGGCGCGTATGTTAATGGTGCAGAAAGTGTAAACAAATATTAAATGTGATTGTAACTCGCGTGTGAGAACGAGAGAAGTTTAAAAGTTAACTTAATATCAACAGCGAATTACGTTACCTGGTAAGAGACTGACAGTGTCCTTCCTCTGACTGTCCAGCGTTAGTGTCTGTCCATTGAAGGCCGCAGTATGCATGTCCACCTCATTACCTAGACCAATTAGATGCCAGGATACTTTGTCTCCTTTGCACATGCGCAGGCCGTCCAGATTAGCGTACAAACGGCCGTTAATTCCATGCATTTTGTTGCTTTCTTTGTAGCTTTCATCATCTAAAAGAAAGAGACAATTCTTGGTTTATCTTATTTAGTGATGAGCACTTAGGTTTTCGCAAAATAAGCAAAAGGAGAAAACTTTCAATAATTTAAAAGGGGTGTAATGTATTAATTTCAAACTACATTTGCAGCAACATATCTCAGTACCGCCGAAAAAAAAATGCTAAATCCTTTACAAGCCAAGTGGACCATGGAGCTGTGCTTATCTCCGGTTTCTGTAGTGTTAAGCAGATGAGAGTCTTTGACTCCCCCTGGACGAGACACTAATCCATCACAGGTTAGCTCCCAGAAGACGCTGATACTTATTTACCTACCCCGGAAAGATGGAAAGCTGAGTTGGCTTAGGCGGAAAAGAAGGTCACACAAATGTTCGAATCTCGGCAAAGCCGGGGATCAAACCAAGGACCTTGTGGTCGGAGGGCAGAGATCTTCCAACTGCGCCAACCACGCCCGCCTTTGCAGTAACATATCCCAGTACCGCCGAACGTAATCAATTAAAGAAGCTGAAGAGGAGCAGTGTTAACGTATAGCGATAAACTAAATGTAAGTCCTTCGCGTCTTTCCTGCTAAAAACATTAAATCATCGAGCCGGTCTCTCGACCCTGTATGGGACTTTATAAAAACGAGCCAACACACTTAAAAGGGGGTTCGTATGCAGTCTATCAATTCCTTTCTCTATAGCCTGAATTATTTGGGGAAACTTATAAATAACTTATTGCAATGTATGAACATTTCCCTTCGGGGTATAAAAATGATTACAAAATAGGTAATACTTCGCGCAGTTTCCTTGATAATCCAAGTCTAGCCGTAGTTATTGAGCGATGAAAAACAACTAATATATGGCTACAATGATTGCTTCAACTAGCAGTAATCAAAGATTAGGCAAGTGCGTTCGAGGCATTTCTATTTTGTTAACAATTGACTGAATAAAGTAGCCGAATAA
>JAOBBB020415675.1:0-16615 GCA_025331005.2 Zoanthus gigantus | reverse complement strand
TCGGCAGAGCCGGGGATCGAACTGGGGACCTTGTGGTCGGAAGGCAGAGATCTTACCAACTGCGCCAACCATGCCCGTCGAATTAGCACTGCTGTCAAATTAGTGCTGCAGTTGAAATGAAATCAATGTTTATACCAGAGCAAGAAGGGAATACTGGAAAGTCGTTATTTCTTTTCAATAACCCAGGCTCAATATTATATTGTAGGTGGGAGTACTATGTAAAATGTTTTCCTAGCTAAGAGGTCTCAGTCTGCAGGCCAAAGTTTTTGTAGTGATATGTTATTAAGGCTTCGTAGCAGCACAAAATGAGGTATCGTTTTTCTGAACCACACAATGTTTTTAAGGCTCATTTTTCAATGAAAACAAACATGTTTCGGATGAGACATAATCCATCGTCAGTTGCACAAGGCGAAATAGGCTGAGAATATGCAATAAATAATAAAACAAAGTGAGATATTAATAAGAATAATTAAGGATGAAGGTGCGAACCAAACAAAGAGTAGAACTATTTGAGCTAAGAAAAGAGACAGATTAGCATGAAAGGGATAAATTAAGATGTTTGATCTGGGAGTTTAAAGACTGCTGCTCTCAAAGGAGGCATGTGCATGGCCTCCTTGATTTTCAGTGGGAAGCTTGTAGAAGCAGAGTCGAGAATATCAAAACATTCTTCTGAACAAAGGGAGCTACAATTTTCAGAATTTCTCGGACGCTAAAGATATGGGAATTTTTGTTTGAGGAGAGATGTTCACGGATGCGAGTAGCGAGGTGTTATACGGACTTATAGTCATGTAGCTAAATCCAATGAGACGTAAAAAACCGGATCTATAGTTTATCGTTATCATAAGTACAGTACATCAGTGGTACGCTGACTTTTTTCTGCAGTGTTTAGTACTCAGTTTTGATTCGAAGTACAGAAGTATTTCTTGGTTCTAATAATCAAGTAATATTGCTATGTTTCGTTTTAGTTTGTGCACATCAACAACCTTAAGCTAATCTGTCGAGCACATCAATTGGTGCACGAAGGCTACAAGTATATGTTTGACGAAAAGCTGGTCACAGTCTGGTCTGCTCCGAACTACTGCTATCGCTGTGGAAATATCGCGTCCATCTTGGCCTTCTCCGACGCTGAGAACCGCGAGCCAAAACTTTTCAAGGCAGTTCCTGATAGCGAGCGAGTTATCCCTCCCCGTACGACCACACCTTACTTCTTGTGAGACTCATTGGTGGGCCATCTTAGACCCATTTACTGTATATATTATTGATTAGTAAATGGGTTCCCTATCTCCATATAAGGAGACTAAGGGAGCAGGCTCACAACCAGCAGAGAAGTTAAAACAAACTGAATTCGGAAGCTACAACAGAAAAAGAGGCTAAGAGGGTACATGCATCAGGGACCTTACGCAACGGAGACGGCACGCCGACGACGACGGTAAAGAACAATATTAAATACAATAACTACACATTGGAATGTATCGAGCTCGGCACCTGCACGTAGTTTTCACTAAAATTACAACTTGCTTGAAAAGACCTATTTTAGAGTTGTCGAGACTACAAGGACGTAACAGCAAAAACTTTTTCAGTATTTGTTTAGCTTCATGGAGAAACATTTAATTATTTTTGCATTCTCAAAGTATAAGGCAAAGAAACAAAACTCTAATGACCCGCACAAAGAAGTAAAGAGCGAACCAGAAATATGATTTTTCTAAGCCGCCGTCGTTCGCGTTCCCGTCCTCGTTGCGTTAGGTCCCTTCTATCAAAGCGTTATCTACTTTCCATATGATAACACGCCAGTTTAAGGGCTCAATATGACCAGTAAATTCTCCTTTTGGTCATTCTAAGAATATGTAAAATAACGTAGAGTTAGTCTCAAAACAATGATAAGTGAAGAAGTGTAGTAAAGGGAATCATGAACTGGCTGTGTAATTCGCGGATTAGGAAAATCCAATATAACAATTTATAAAGCATTATTTAGACATGCTTGTTTCATATAATTATTCCCTGTAACTTGTATCTCATAGATCGTTTTTAAAGCTATAGATGAATCTCTGTTTTCACATTTCTGAAAGTTATCAGAATTGTCTCGTACTATGGCAAATGAGTCAAGAGTGTTTGCTAGTTTTTTATTTTTAATTTCTGTTCTCCGAATCAAAGATTTTTACAACATGATAAATATTTTAGTATAAACCTACTAACGGTCTAACACGCATCCTGCATTCTGATTGGCTACTCTACTAGAGGTCTATTTGTGATAGCCTAACAGTAGAGAAAAGATGGCGTGTCAAAATAGTAATGAGCCCCGTTTTGCTATAATATCAGAGGATTTCATCAATATTTTTATTTGTACATCCTTTTTGACCGATTAGTAAGCTTATACTAAAACAATTAGACCTCTCGGCCTTATAGACTACGAGTCTGAATATTCGTCCTCGAGGTCTAAGTTAAATATCCAAAATTAAATCAACAAATCAGAAACCTAAAAAATATTCAACAGTGGCAAAATACGTTATAGATAAAATGATTTACATTTGTTTTATAAATCTGGAGAGTGTCTCCGGCTTTAACTCGTAAAATAATCCAGCTATGCTTTATACTAAACATTCTAATACAATATATTGCTTGATTGATGCGACGTTATCAATACGATAGTTACCTTAATAAGACCTTTAAAGAGCAAAAACAACAAGAGAGTTCAAATAGATTTGCAACTAAATATTTTAAAGCACCATTTATAGGAGAATTTTCGGACATCGCACAAAACAGAGTAAATAATTTGGCAAAAAAGTTTTGTAGAGATATAGAAATTAAACTGGTTTATAGCACCTACGTACAAGATCAGCAGCATGTTAAACTCAGTGAAAGACCCTGTCCCTAAGGAGCTCCGGTCGAACGTCGTATATAAATTTACGTGTGGAAGATGTAATTCTTGCTATGTCGGGGAAACCCGTCGTCATTTCGGCACACGCGTTCATGAGCACCATAGAGACAAGTCGTCTTACGTATTAAAACATCTTTCGCAATAAGATGAGTGCCGTGCGGCTTGTTCTTGTGAGTGCTTCCAAATAATAGACCATGGAAGTAGTTTTTCAATTAAGATAAGGGAAGCTATGTATATAAAATGGATCAACCCTATCTTAAACAAACAAGTTATGCATGTGAATCTTTCCTTGAATATTTAAGCAAATTTAGTTTAGTACAACGTTATTTATATTTTATTTTCTTTAGATTACATTTATAAATGTTTTCGCTTGACTAACGGCCATACTCTGAAGAAGAGGCGAGACGCCTCTAAACATGTAAGTTTCAGTTTCAATTAAAAATGATGAAACTAAAAAGTGTCGTTTCTGCAGTCAAATTCACTATTATCAATATGTGTTTTGAACACTTTATTTAATAATTTAGATCTGTACGAAATAGCTTTGTTTTTTTAGTTCCGAAGGAATGCGTGGACGTGGTGTATTCACCTTGGAAAGTCCTAGCAGCCCCAGCAAACGCCTCACCAAAAGAATGCGAGTCTAAACCCGATCGGTGCTACTGGGACTCATCAGTCAGAATGAGTTACCGGCCACATCCTCCTAAATGTTACTACAAGAAAGGTATAGTCGTGAATAATGGACTGCCTTTATGCGATACACAAAATTAAAAAGTTGGAAAATAATATTGATAGATTTAGGTTGACATTGGTACACACCTATATTGAATCTGAACAGACATAACTAAAATCGGCTAATAGAGCAAATAGCATAATAGTTCATGGCCGCACCTAGGATATTTTCAGGGGGGGGAAACGCCCTCTAAGATCTTAAGAGAGCACTAATAATCTAACAAAAAATACCGTATTTTTTTGATACGCGTCCATGCACCGAAGTACTATATGTATGGAAAAAAAGTATTGTAGCATAACTTAATTCTTATCAAGTTCTATCTCTCGGTTTTTAGTCTCCAGTTGTTGATTTTTCTACTTTATCTCAAAATGCTACTGAAAAATTATTGGGGGGGAGGGGGCATGTGTTGCTTCTCCCTCCCCCCCCCCTCTTGCTAGCTACGGCCGTGTAGTTACTGTTTGTCAACAGGATACCTAACCTGCCTGCAATTATTCATCAATTGGTTTCAGCGCCATCAAATCTTGTATCAATTGAAGCTCAATTCAGGTGGAGCCACCACTAAGTGAGCACAGTAACTGAACCCGCAAAGTTGAGCCTTTAAACGAGGGTGATGTTCTGTTTAGTCAAACCAATCATAAACGATTCTCATTCATCAATCACATACTCTTAATTGGCAAACAATCAATATATATTTCATGGTGCAATGTAGTAGCCATTAAACAAAATATAGCACAAAGATAAACGGAGTTGTATTTTAACACGGCTGCCTCTAAACGATACCTAACCCAGTTCTAACTACAAATATGTATCATCTAAAGTTTGCAAATGCAGCCGGCTCTCAATACTCTTTCTGTATATGGTCGAAACCTTGTAACTTGTATGTTAATGTAATGTTGTTAAGATAAATAAAAAAAAACTGAACAGGATTAGTTCATGCATGGGAGTATTCCGTCTTACCACTCAGAGTATGCCGCACCCACGTGTTAGAAATTAAAACAGCTTTAACTCGTAATAGTAAACGAACAGCTAAATTTAAGGTTTATGGTGAGTATAGCTGACGTCATAATTTACAGCCTTCTTCATTAGCATACAACTTTAGGTAGCGAATAAACAAAGATAAATACGGTTTTAGTCTAAAACTTTAGAATTAAAGCTTGTCGAGCCAACTATAAGAGATAAAATTTTTGATTCTATGCAAGCAGTTTCAAAAAAGATATCGCGGTTCCAAAATACTCAAAACAGCTGGGGCAAAACCGTTAATGAGCCAGCATACATTCTCTGTAAAATCTCCATTAGATCACATGCAGAAACAATGTTTAGCTTGTTCCTCTCATATTTTCAGGAGAAGTTTATTTTACAAAACACTCTCAACATACAGTGCTTCAGTTTTTGTAACCTTGTTAGAAAGTGACTCACATATGCTAATGAAGGGAAAAATGTAAACAAATATCCGTCTATTACGGATCCGTTAGGAGACGAGTAAGTTTTAAGTTAAGGATGAAATTTTTATTCTGTTACAAGTTTTCTCGACTATAGTAACAGCAAGGTATCCATTTCATTCATATTTAGTTAACATATCGCCCCAGATGAAAAAATGTGAAAAGAAACAATCTTATAGTCCTCGTTCATATGGAGCAGACTTGTCTTGGGTGGTAGGGCCACCCGTCTAACCGAGTCACCCTGGACTAGCTAACTTTCCATTCATTTCTTTGTAACGCGACGCAAACCGTTTACATGAGAAACACAAACTTGACTCAGCTAGAAAGATCACCCCACTAGTCGAGTCACTCGGTTTTGTAGATAGGGTCATGCATCCTTTCAGATGGGACAGCTCTTTTCCATGTAAACACCTTGGCTTGCCTTACCGGGTCAACTCGGCAATGATTCAATCAGTTTTTTTCGTTGAACCATGACGGGAAAACTAGTAATAATAATAAGAAGTGGCCGTGTTGGACTCCTGTTATGATAGAACAGAAAATTGTCTGTTTGAAAGAATATTTTATTGACCAATGTGCAAAATTAAATGCCATCGACTTCAATGCGGTAAAAGACATTTTATTAGAAAGTAAGCCGTTTGCGGTCTTAATAGTTTACCTTAGTTTGAATATTATAAACAAGATTAAAGGGCACCTAAACTACAAAATTATTTTTTGATATGTTTAAGTGCATATATTTAAGATTCGAAAAATGTAGATTTTAGAGCGATTTCTTGATCTGTATTTTGAAAAAATTATTACAAAAGGGGCCAGTAAAACCTTTAGTAGGGCGCCATATTGCACTTTTATCGCGGGCTCAGAACAGTTGCTTCTGACCTCACAACGTGAAATCAAAAGTTCGCACTATATTTATCACTGGAAATTTTAGTGAAATTATGAAATAGAGACATTATTTCATTTGTATAAAGCTATATCTACTTAAAAATCACCTTGTTTACAGATTATCAAAAAAGAAAAATATGTAACATTTTAACGTCGTGACGTCATATCGTGACAATCTGGTTAGATCGCGGGTGCAAGTATGGTGTTTCTTTAGTCATGAGCTAGCACCTTTTTTTTATTTATTTCTAAGGATGGGGATTGAGAAATCGGTATAAAAACACATTTCTGAAATGTCAAACAGATGTAGTTTCATATGTCAAAAAATAATTTTGGAGTTCAGGTTCCCTTTAACAAAAAATTTAGCCAAAATGTTTTCATTGTTTTCGGTACAGGCCGTATTCGGGGTTTAAAATTGTCGAGATTTTGTTATATAAACGCTAGGTAAAATTGACTCTTCCGGGAGGGCAACCCTTCTACAAGGGCCTAAAAGGACTTTTAGTAAATCAGTTAATGTTTTGGAAACAAAAAATCTTTCAATCTCGCTTAAGCTGTAAAGCTTCATTTAATTAATTCATTTAATATCAACAAAAAAAGTATGAATATTACTTCGGCTAACGCAACATTTTTTTTTAGATTCGATGTGTTTTCAGATCGGTTCGAGGAGCGCATGCCCAGTGAAGACTTTGAGTGCTGCGATGTGTGAAGCAGAAAAATGTTGTTACGATTACGAACAGAAGCAATGTTATAAAGGGAAACGGACCGTTTAAAGCTTTACGGTTTGAAAATAAATTTGCAAAAAAAAACATGAAAGTTCTTGCGTTGTAATAATTTCTTTCCTATGTAATGTCCTTGTATGCGCACGCGCTATTCGCGAGACAACTGGCCTTCATTTTGGAGTTCAGATTATATTTGAAGTTTTAGACACTTACGACAGAGCAGTTTTGGGACAAGCCGGATTGAAAACAAGTTGTCAAAATTTTGTAACAGTTTGGAGCATTAGATGGTGGGAATTTAATGATTACAGTGAACGATCTTGACTATAACGCATGCACATTCTGCAAGAACAAGGCAATCTAGTAAAATGTATTGAGAAGAAAAAGGAGAAATGAAAAGGTCACACTATCGTGCTCTGCTTATGATTTTCTTCGAAAATAGGAGTTTGTGTTGTGAAAATGGGAGTTAGTTTTTTGAAAAACAAACTCCCATTTTCGAAATCAAACTCCCATTTTTACAACATAAACTTCAGGAGCCCATGGCTACAGATAAACTGCCATTTTCAAAAAAGTCCATTTTCTTAAGTTTATTAATCATATACATGAAAAAAATTACTTAATTCCGATTAAGCAGTGCAATTACTTTGTAATTCTGTTGAAAAATGTGTTATTCCGTTCAGAAATTTGTATTTAAGTCAAAGCTTATACGCAGAAGTGTCACGTTTCGCTTTTTCACCGTCACTTTTTACAATTTTCTCGGTATATGATTAAAATTAAATCGAACCTTTTACTTGTTCAATATGGAATAAATTTGCACTTGTGTGTTTTAAAAAGGTCAAATTGACTCTTTTTAAAACACACTCGTGCAAATTAATTCCATATTGAACGAGTAAAAGGTTCGATTACATAAACTAATCATTTATTAGCATAATCAATAGTTGTCGATGCTCCACTCTTTTGTCTTTTTTTTCCAAAGAGATCCACTACTTTCAATTCTCTTCCTTCGCCGGGAGATCGAAAGTCCAAGCGCGTCACCAAATGGAAGACTGAAGAGTAAATTGACGCGCGGACGGGATTGAAAAGGAATGGGGGCGAGCTGTGTTCGGGAAGTCATGGGCTCGAATCCTGTCGGGGACTCATGGCAGATTTTTTCTTTGTTCCTCGCTCGTGTCATGTTGATTAATTCACCTTTGACGTTTATGTTTAACCAATTAACGGTCTCTTCTGAAGATCTTTGATGTACCAAACTAAACGTCATGCAAGTCCGGGAAGAACTCCAAACGTTGTGGGGCGAAGATGCTCGTTTTCAAACCCGAAGAGCTACTATGTTAAAGCCACAAATTGTAATAAAATTGACCACATAATGACATATAATAAAAAACCTCAAACGAAAACAATTAAGTTAAAACTAAAAAAAATCATGAATGGTTTTCCCCAGTGCAGTTTGAATAATTCTGCCAAGACCATGCAGCCAATGCAAAGATAAACAAGAGGGCAGCAATCAAGTCCCATCATGAATGCATTTGGCTTAACATGCCTTATGCATGTAACATGGGTGAAAATATAGCCCATATAAATTAATCAAAAAGTTAAATAGTTACGTTACAATCAATGTTAAGTTTTTAATCCGATACGATATTAACAAAATATCTCAATATTGCTCTATAAGAATCCCATTCCTACACTCCAAAAGACTATGTCTAGAGAGTGTTTTCACCTCACGTCATGGCAGGCATGTTGGCCTAAATTTAACAAAATAGTTTTGATTCTTCCTTTTGTTTCGGGAGCCAATATGGCCTACTAATGTATTTTGTGCCTCCTGGGATTGTCCAAGTGCCGGAAGTCGTTGAGCATTCGGTCAATGTCAACTTTAGGTAGTCTTCCACAAAATTTTTTTTTTCCAATACAGTCGAACCTCGATTATCCGGACCTCGATTATCCGGACCTCGATTATCAAGACGTTTTTCTCTGGTCCCGTCAGTTTTCATGAATATTAATTAGTAGTCATCTTGAAAACTCAAACTTGCAAATAGACCGATTAAATCCTTTTAAAGGACTGTTGAAACAGCGTATTATCCTTGTTTGGAAGTGCGACGAGACAGTTTTTGAAGCAAACAAAGATGCTTATCTGAGCATAAAGTGAAAATTTGTAAATTCATAAAGACTGGGTAAATTTCGTGATTAAAATGTTTTTTTTTTTTTTTTTTTGCTGTTCACATGTTTCTATATCTTTTATTTGTATTTGTATCTCATTAATATTCATATTTTCGGTTATCCGGACTCTCTATTATCCGGACAATTTGCCGAGGTCCCGATGAGTCCGGATAATCGAGATTTGACTGTATAAACTTTTTTCAAAAATTTTTTTACCACTTTGCAACTATTCTTCACGAAACAAGCAAGACTAACACAATAAACATTTGTGTTTCTTGTTACCTTGACAGCACAGCAAGTATACATTATTATTTTGCAATGAACCTCAAACTGGAGCATTTTTTTCAGATTGTTTGAGCAGAAAAAAAAATGTGAAAACATGAAGCTTTCTTCTATGCGAAAAATATTTTCCCCATTTTGCAATGACAAAATAAATGGTCCGCAATGTTTTAGGTTTGTTGTATGGAGAGATTGCTTAGCACATATTTGATACATGAAATAAGGGATAAATCTAAAATCCCAAATTACAAATTACATTTGTGGTAAATTCTTATTACATTTGAGAGTTTTGTCACATTTGTGGCTTCAACAACCATCAAAAAGCGTACATGCAGACAACATTTTTATCATTTTAATGAAGCTAATGATGACAGCATTAAACCGACTTTTGTATGATATTAAGGAAGTCCTAAAAGGTACTGAACTGTATAAAATGTAAAATTTCGCTACCAAACCATTAATTTTTTCCCCTAAGAAGTACGACAAGCATCCCCCCCTAAAAAAAATTTAGATAGTCCTTCCTTTCCCCCCCTGGACGTCAAGTTTAATAAATGTGTTTGAAACTCTGCGTTGCGTTATCATGTTTGATACGGCAGTTTGTGTCAAATACCTGCAATCCGTATACCAGATTTTGTCCAATGATTAATTACTAAACGCAGCCTATAATAATTGAATTAACCTGAATACATTATACAAAGATATCAGATGCTCAGTGGATAGAATAACACAAAATACGTGAATTCCTAGACTATTTCTGACTTTAGGGATAATGTCAATTTTCTTAGCCCGGCTCAATATCCACTGAATTTTCAATTGCTTTCCTTTTGTTCCCTGCCTCACTGTTTTCTGATTAACTAAATACTAACAAAGTTGTAAAGTGTGGCGTCACAAAAATTAAAATTTGTGAACTTATGGGATTTGCTGACATCATCCGAGAGATCAAGACTAAAAATAAATTCTTTGCCAAAAACCAGCATGTTGGTTCCAATTGTCAGCGAGATATTAACTCATCACTCATTGGTAGCAATAAGCTAAATTTTGGCATGGAGGTATTTTTAATCTTGTTCTTTCTGAATATTACAATTAAGTTAGTAATTTAACAAATCAAATTTTTGTGACGTTATTACTTTAGTACTCATTGGTTTTAGAAATTAAAAATCTGAACGACATAATTTTTAAAATATTTCTGCATGTCCAGTGCCATTAGTTACAGTATAAGTAAACCTTTAGTATAGATGTTTGAGCGAACTATAGAAAAAAAAACAATCAGAAACAAAAAAGAGTATGGTTGAGAAAAGTACCAGCTATACTTTTAATTTTGGTCTTGCTCAACTGAAGTTGTCTGTACTCAGATACTGTTATCATAAAGGTTTAGTCCCAACTAGATTTCCAAGTTATTAATTCTCGTGAATGCAAGTAGCAATTGTATTCAATCAGCAAACATGTACACGCGGAGTTCAGCATTGTAAACAGTTAGACAGAGAGCCGGGCCATTGCCCCAGGGTTGGCCCCTTGGGTAAAAAACATAAATACGTTTTTTATATCTAGTCTTTTAGCATTCCAGAGACAGCTGATTTAGATAGAGAGAAAAATAGAGAAAAAAAAATAGAGAAAGAATAGAGAAGTAGAGAGAGAGAGAGAGAGAGAGAGAGAGAGAGAGAGAGCTGATTTAGATACTTGCATTTTTAAAATTTAAACAGGACAAATTATAACAATCTTTATATATTCCAATGACGCAACACAAAATCCAACAATTTTCAAAATCAAGTTTTAATAATCAGGCGTTAATTTCGTTACTTCCATGTGGGATAGCTTTAGACGTTTCGTTTTCCTGCATAACACTGCTTTTTTTCGTAATCGTAACAGCAGTTTGCAGCTTCGCACACATCAGCCTTTGAAGTGGCCACTGGGCACGCTCTCCTTGTGTCGCTAATATACGTAAGCTGATAGCACATTGAATCTAAAAAAAAAAGGTATTTCATTTAGTTTATGAAATAAATATGAAATACATAAATAAATGTGCAATAAAATCCTTTTATGAAATAAAAGAAAAAAATAAAGATAATTAAAACGTTAAAAGTAAGATTAATTTTCACTTAGATGCAGAACCCCGCAGGCAGACAACTAAAATTCTATTTATTTGTGTTTCTACAATCCTTTGTATCTTGATTGTCCCAGCCACGATATTTTTAAAATGTTGAGCGTTCTCACTTCGCAAAGGTGTTGCCAAACAATTGTATAGTACTTAATATGCAACTAGCCCATTTTATATACTTCAGTAGTCGAAATGAGAACATAATTATCAAACTATTTGATTATAAGTTGTTCATTTCCTTTTAAGTTGTTCACTGTAAAAAAACAAAAAACAATACAATACTAAAAACACAAACGACAAAAGGTTTAACGGCCATGTTGGCACCCGAAACAAAAGAAAGAATCAAAATTCTTTTGTTGAAGGAACCCCAACATGGCTGCCATGACGTCAGGTGAAAAAATGTTACTTTATTCTGTAATTCAAACGAATGAACATAGGCAAAAACATGACCGCATACAACTTACAAAACAAAATTACTAATTTTCACTACTAAACTCACTATACTGACGTTTCACTACCAATTTTCCACTACTGACCTTTCTTGTAGTAACATTTATGAGGATGTGGTTTATGCCGCATTTTCACTGATGAGTCCCAGTAACACCGATCGGGTTTAGACTCGCAATCTTGTGGTGAGACGTTTGTCGGGGCTGCCTGGATCTTATCTTCTGAATCTACCACTTCTACGCATTCCCTTGGAACTAAAACAGCACAAAGCTACTTGTACAGGTAATGCAATTAAGAACATAAATAAAATTTACAAAACAAAATTTCGAGGAATCCTATCTATCTATCTATCTATCTATCTATATATATATATATATATATATATACCTAAATTAAATACACTGTTACACTGTGCAATTATCTCAGCAATTTATCTTGCATCGCCGTAGTGATGCAAGTTGTCGAGTTACACTTTGCTATTTTTTCAGCAACGTGCAATTTATTTTAGCCGGGGTAGGCTGGGGAGAATTATTTGGCACGGAATTCAAGATGGCGGTAGGTAAAAATAAACGAAATAAGTTCCGTGTGCATGCGCTGTTAGAGGAAAGTTACTGTAGGGGTGATACACTGTGCAATGGCTTTGCTATTTGCTGCAATGCATTGCAATAAGTAGACCCCAGCCTCCTTTGCGCAATGGTGCGCGAAACCAAAAAATGTCGAGACAATATCTGTCACACTGCACTTTTTGAGAAATCGGTTCCTGAGAAAATTCCACATTATAACAGGGCCTTAATTAGATTACATACAATCTTAGTTTTAAAAGAGAATTGACTTATAACAATTGACTTATAACTTAAGAATTCTTCCAAAAGAAAAGACCAAACAGAACTGCGATGCAAATACTTGTCAAGGCAAACTTCATTCGCTTTAACTAAAACGTTATTATTAAATCCCGATGAGAGCTTTCACAGATGTTTTTCTCGAAACGATAGTCGCTGCTACAGGCTTTATAAGTCCTTCTCAGGATTCATTTCTATGCAGTGCAACCCCGATATAGCTAAGTGCCAAACAAATCCTTGATGTAACCAAGTAAACAAATTCTTGATGTAACCAAGTTACTGAAAAATTACGAAACATTGATATACCGGGGTTTTGATAACAGACAAAAAATTAGCGTTGACACGCGTTTGTTAGGCAATTCTTAATTTGATTTTTTACGTGATAAAAATTACACATTAACTTGAAACAGTAAAATCATATTTCATAACCTTGGGTTCCATTTCATGTTATAAAGGCAGAAATACTCGTACTTGTTTTGTGAACTTCATTATATATCGGGATAAAATGTGGCCTCAAGACCCAAAATTTGGTCCTTTGTATCGGGGGATTTACCCATACAAATTACTGTAATGTTGCCGGTTCCCTGTAAAAAAATACTTCTTTATATCGAGGACTTCGTTATATTGGGGTTGCTCTGTAACCCGGAAAGTCAATAGGGCTGTATTTTGTAGTTGTTTGTCTTACTTTATTTTATGTAAAGAAAGAAGTCTGATCTATTGGTCTTGTTAAAAACAATGTTTTCTTTGCAGATACTTTCTACAATACGAAACTTTTTCACATTGATTTTAAATTTTTAAAATGACAGTTTGATATTAATACCTCTGATATACTGATAAAGCCTTTTAATGCAATCACACTTACAATTTTAAAATAAGGAGTTTATAAATTCAAATCAGTGAATACCACCTTGTAAAATTTTAACTAGAGTTCAGTGTTATAGTATAGTTCAGTGTTATAATATGGCTCAGTGTTATAGTATATTATATATTTTATAGTATAAGAACTTTTCGGTTACAAAATACCAACCTGATTCGATAGTAAATGTGTCATAAATGGCGGGTTTGGGGTGTGTGGAAACATCCCTACTTGGATTGTTCGCATACAAGTATCCAGTACGGATGTCTTTGCTGTATCCTAGCCAGTGTGCAGTTCTTAAGACTATAATTCCTACAAGGGTACCGCGCCAACGATAGAGTCTGAACAATTCACCCTTTGGACCGCCTTTTACATAATTGTGACCTCCGGTAAAGAAAAACACCCCGGAGGGTGAATTGTCTTTGTGCCGCCATGCACTTGGGTAGAAGTGAGATCTTTGCTTTAACAACTCAAATTGGACGTCCATATTTCGACTGCCTTTCGGTGGGCAATGTACCTTGAAAGTGGTTCTTACACCCGGTATAGTTCTCGGTGGACGGGGCTTTCCTCTATCAGATCTAAAACAGTTTATAACCGTGTTTCAAAGAAATGTCAGAGACTAGAGTAATATTGAAATAGCTTACATAAAAATACTTTTCACAGAATTCAGTAGCAAAAACAACGTGGCATTACCAGGGTCGTAGCAAGAGAAGGGGCTGGGGGAAATCCCATATTGTATTTACCCAACTTTTGTGGCTAGTACTGCCTCACATAAAGCTTGTCCATCAACCCACCCGTTTGTCTTGATTTGTTTTTTTCTGTAATTGATTTTAAAGGGAGCAAATAATATAATTGATATGAAAAAACTTGTCACGTTTAGCAAATTGCCCCAAGTTTGCAATTGAGAAAAACGGAAAGTATTTTACTAGTTTTGTTCCAAATGGCGTTTTTAAAAATCTCCAGGAAATACGTTATCAGACAATTCAAAAGCTTTTACTGGTAAACTGACATTACATGAAAACAACATTTAAGAGTTTTTTCCAGAGAATCTATATTTAAACAAAGAAAAAATATGTATGTAGGAAAAACTTTTTAATTAGTCGAAATACAACACTACGACAATACAATACAATCTATTTGCATTTCCTTTCTTGGTGCGAGTTTACATTGAAAACCATACTAAGATTTTTATAATATTTTGTATGACTATTATTTATTTCATAAAATATAGAATATAAAACTAGGAAAAGCCTGGAACCTAAGTTATTTAACCTTATGATTTTCCAATTTGGTACTAGTCCTGTCACGTTTTCCGTTTTATAGCTTTCACACAAATGATAAAAGAACAATAACAAACGCAAAAAGGAGCAAAAACGCAAAAGTTAAAAAAAAAAAACACTTCAGAATGTAAAATAAAAAAAAGCAAACATGACTATTCCAAATTTGAGTGTAGTATCAGAAACCAATTTTCCCAAGTAGTTGGTGCTGTTTAATTTTTTTACTAAGGTTGTGAAATTTTTTACTTAAAGGAAAGCTGAACACTAAATTTATTTTTGATATGTTGGAGCGCATATATTGAGATTTCAAAAATGTAGATTTTAGAGCGATCAGTTCTTATGTATTTTGAAAAAATTAATACCAAAAGGGAGATCGAGTAAAACCCTCAGTAGGGCGCCATATTGCACTGTTAACGCGGCCTCTGAACAGTTGCCTCTGACGTCACAACGTCAAATCGAAAGTTCACGCTGTATTTATCGCTGGAAGTTTTTTGCGAAATTATCAAGTAGAGACATTATTTTTATATCATAAAACTACATCTGTTTAAAATTCACCATCACAAAAGGCTTACAGTTAGTCAAAAGAAAGACGTCGTGACGTCAGCACTAACAACCTTATTAAATCGAGAGGGCAAATATGGCATCTTTTTTAGTCAAGAGCCTTCAAAGGACACGAATCGAGGAATCGGTATAAAAAATAAATTTCTTAAATTCCAACAGATAAAGTTCAATATATCAAAAATTAGTTTTGGTTGGGCTTCAATTTCCCTTTAAAGTTGTGTGAACATACTTAAGAAAGAGTCAGTTGTGCTGCAAAAACGACAAAAAATAATGAAAAATAATGTGGCATAATTTTCCGATATTTTTATTTTTAGAAAAAATAGCAATTTTCATGCAGTAACTTTTACGAATCAAAGGTGGCTTTTAGCCAAGGAATGAAATGCGATGTGAGATTTAATACTGTTTATAACCTGTTTACTATTTAGCCCGCTACAACTGACACAGACATTAATCCGTCAGCGTTACGCACGAACAGTGCGTGCGTAAAGTGTGTGCGTATGAGGGCTCAAAATACTTACAATAAACGGTAAAACTTTACCAGAAATAACCTTTTCCAATATAAATGGGTGGAGCTCTCTTTTTGACGCAACGCAAACTGATTTGCAAACCAGTTCATAAAAACAATTCAACCAGTTCAAGTACAGTAGAACCTACGCTTCTCTAGGCCAAGTGCGAAAAAGAACGGTTCCTTGCAACGGTCGATTGGTGCGTCAGTTGGATGAGTGACAGAGTTCTTTTGATGACACTTTATGAGGCCTTAAAAATGATATGTTCTTATCTTATCCTAGTCGTACCAAAAGTTCAATTTAGTGTAAAGGGATTTTTAAATTATGCGCTGGAGTTTTTTAAAACATTAAAATATTAAAATATTTTGCACTAAGTGCTTTCGATCGGTCTCTTTAAAAAAGACATTTGTTGTTTTATGCTGGAGTAGAAACTTCAAAACTTCGTTTAATGCCACGAACCTGGTTGCCAAGTACCTGTCACCGGCTCCATACACGTATCGACCATCGTAGGTCTTCAAACGAACGTAGCCATAACTTCCTTCGGTACAAATCTGCGACCTCAAATCTAAAGAAAAAAACAAGAATTGTTATTTCGAAAAGGATCAGTTCTTTATCTATAGTAGAAAGAGTGCTTATAACTAGCAAAAACCGAAAATGCAAAATAACTTTGTTGAAAGATTTATTGACAAACTACTCAAACGGTAACTCAAAACTTTAATTTTTTCCACATGACGAACTCCAATTTTTTTTTCCCAGGATATTTCGTAAACGATTTTATAACAATTTTAGGATTATTTTACAGGAGCTACCTATACACCACTTCTTATCTGAAAGCTGTTGAAAAACTAGTTTCGCTCTAGTTTAACTTTTTCTGAATTACAATCGGTTACATTTGCAATTTCCGTTCTACATCTTATATAAATGTAACCGATTGTAATTCAGTACCATACCTGATGAAGGCTAGTATG
>JAOBBB020415574.1:0-16622 GCA_025331005.2 Zoanthus gigantus | reverse complement strand
TTTAACTACTTGTAAAACTGTTTCTGTAGAAATACCGACGCAGCATTCCATTTATGATCTATTAAGGCCGAGTGTCAGTTACAGTCGTGTAAAGTAAAATGTACACTTTGTTGTAGCTCGTTTTTACATTAACGTGACGTAGTAGCAGCTCAGAAAGAAATATTTCAATCAACTTTTTTTTAACAACGTCCATTGTGTTTTCCCCTAGGACCGATTGCAAAGCACTCTATGGTTCGCTATAAATTGATGTTATACAGTAAAACGCCCCCAAGAAGAAAGTTGTGATTTTAATACTCCAAAAACAAACAAGAACCAGTTTAGCCATGAAATATCAATGGTTTTTATATGTGGAGTTCGACTACATTCTCATAAATATTGTGACCAAAAGCCTGGTTTAAATATTACAGTACTGAAAATATATTGTAAAATGCAACAATAGAAAAACCGAGACTAAAAATTTTAAAGGGCTTGTTTTCTATTTGAGTTCTTGGCCATTGGATAGGATGCTTTAAAATGTAGACTATTAACCCATGTCTGTAAGAATTTTGGTAAAGAAATGCCATTATGAAGGACAAATACCATTTAGAGCAATTTCTTGTAATCAACATCTTCCTTTACAAAAATTAAGAACCTAATTAAAAACCTATTCAGCCTAAATTTTCAATAGGTAAGACAAACTTTAAAAATCTATTTTGCCAAAGTTCAACGAAACTAGGTTATTGTTTGCGGCGTTTTATTGTACTCTGTCATGTGAAAAAAGTTTTCAAACGAAATCTTTCTGCTTTAAAGAGGAATGGAATCATAGAAATATTAGAAAATAAGGCGTACAGAAGGGGTAGGGTGTTTCAATATGAAAAATAATGGGAGACCGGTCATGCTTGAAAGTACGAGAGAAAAATAAGTGTCAGAGAAGTAGGTTCGGCTATTGCAAGCCATTCATCCATACTAAGGCAAAAACTTGGCGACAGTGATCCTTATTTACTAAAGCTAAACTTGTATCCAGACATTCATTTTTCGGTTTCTTTGTCGTTAAGGGGGCTATGTCACGCTGTTTTAGCATTTTTTTTTTATAAATCCCAAATGTGTCTTACTCTCAACTGAATTTCAAAAATAATGGTCCAGGTTTGTTATTTAGGACTACATTATCACATTTATTCTGCTTCCTGTCATTTGTTGCTACAGATGGCAAGGATGGAATTAGATTGAAACTTGAAAAATATATAGGCTAAACATTTCAAGTTTTGATGCTATCCTAACAAAAATTACCAAAAAACTTATTATGGGTTGCGCTTTTTTAAAACATTTTATTAGATATTCACCTTGCAGTTTATCAGAAACATTTTGTGCAAAAGAAACATCACTAAGTAACGATTTTAGGGTAGGACCATTTCTTTTTTGAGTTGTACCCGAGGTGAAACTTTCCTTGGTAATTTCAATGGTTACGTCAAAAAGCCGAAAGGGCTTACCCATGACCCTGAACCTAAGCCAAGGCAGGTAACCTTGGTTAGAACCCCAGCTGGACTCTAGTTTAACCACAGTTATTAATACTAAAATGTAGCATTGATAATAATCAGTGGTAGCTTCCGGCAATTCAACTTTCTTGCAGTTTTTTCGCGATTAGGGCAAATATGGAAAAAAACTCAAGAAAATCGACGTGACTGCTAAAATTATCCCAACAAAAAAATACCAAAAAACATTATGGGTCGCGCTTTTTTAAAACATTTTATCAGATATTCACCTTGCAGTTTATCAGGAACATTTTGTGCGTAAGAAACACCACTAAGTAACGATTTTAGCGAAAAATTGACCCAAAACAATAAAATCGTCGTGACATAGGTCCTTAAAAATTTTAAAGACATGATCATTTTAGATATAACTTTCAAACCTGCACAACAGCATCAACGCTTCCCTTTCATTTCAAACGTGATACACATTTTATGAGAAAACGTGCACACAGTAAAAAAAAAACACTTTAATGAATTATTGAGTGGATATGAACACAACAGCTTTGATAAAATAAAATGTAACTAACAGCATGGATTTATTAATGCAAAATCTGTTTTTACAAAAAGGATTTTGATTGTCTCATAGAAAGAGATAAAGGGACTTTTCATCTCTATCAATGAAAACGGTACTAAGTCAATTGTTGATAAAGAAGAAAAACAGTAAAGCAAGAAAAAATTAGCTTATTTAAGCGGCTATTAATTTTGTACATGCAAAGATATTCAGGAGAGGAACCACATTTGTAAGCACTATTCACAGAGACAAACCAATGACTGTATTTAAAACTTTATTTATAAATATATATACAGATATAAAAGTATTATATAACAAAAAACTTTATCCTAATATCAAAACAAGCCTACCCAAGCAACTCGACTCGACTCAACTCAACTCAATTTAGAATAAATTTTTGGTTCAGAGACAACATGATAAACTAACTATCCAAAGAACTTTAAACAATTCTACTCCTTTTTAACTTTCGCCACCAATTTTGAACTTTAATAGACTGGGGGAGGGTGGAGGGGGAACCTGTCAGTCATTAGGAGAATTCTAATTTATCAAGCGAAATATATTGTTGATCATCTTACTTGAGGTGTACTTCATCCAAAGAGCTTGAAGCAAGAAATCAATAGATGTTAAGTAGATGTTAAGCAGATGTTAAGTAGATGTTAAGTAGATGTTAAGCAGATGTTAAGTAGATGTGTAGATGTTAAGCAGATGTTAAGTAGATGTGTAGATGTTAAGCAGATGTTAAGTAGATGTTAAGTAGATGTTAAGCAGATGTTAAGTAGATGTTAAGTAGATGTTAAGTAGATGTTAAGTAGATGTTAAGTAGATGTTAAGCAGATGTTAAGTAGGTGTTAAGCAGATGTTAAGTAGATGTTAAGTAGATGTTAAGTAGATGTTAAGTATAGATGTTAAGTAGATGTTAAGCAGATGTTAAGTAGATGTAAACACTTGTCACCAACTGAAGTAATTTGAATAAATGAACAGCCTCAAATAAAACAAACTAGCAAGTAACAAGTGCTTTACACAAGTTGATCGTATGAAGTAGCAAAAAGACTTGACTCTCGAAAACTCGGTAAAATTGCAAGTCAACCACTTTTCGTAGTCCAAGTGACTCGAGACACTCGGTAAAGAACACTTGTCACCAACTGAAGTATTCTGAATGAACGAAGAGCCTCAAATAAAACAAGGTAGCAAGTAACAAGTACTTTACACAAGGTGATCGTATGAAGTAGCAAAAAGACTTGACTCTCGAAAACTCGGTAAAAATTGCAAGTCAACCACTTCTCGTTGTCCCAATGACTCGAGACACAAGGTAAGGAACACTTGTCACCAACTGAAGTATTCTGAATAAATAAAGAGCTTCTAACAAAACTAGCGTGCAAGTAAGTCTTATCTGAAAATGAAAATAGTACAGTGGCTTGCAACTCGAGAAAAACGGTTTACCCAGCAATCAATCTTACTTCAAGTTGTCCCAATGACTTTTACCTCGACAAGCAAAGCCAAGCAAAAACTGTTATCAACTGATGCATCAGAAATAACTCAGTCAAAAAACATCACAGGCTGAAGGTATCCGAGTTATTTAAACCTCGATTGACTGGATAAAAAAAACACAATCAAT
The DNA here is from genome assembly GCA_025331005.2 of Zoanthus gigantus. NCBI lineage: Eukaryota > Metazoa > Cnidaria > Anthozoa > Zoantharia > Zoanthidae > Zoanthus > Zoanthus gigantus. Next base: position 12,991 of record JAOBBB020415574.1, on the reverse strand, counting down.
GGATTACTTGGAGCTTTCAAAATGATTCATTAAACCGAAATAGAAGCTGTTACCAACTGATGTATCAGAAGAGACTCACTCAAAACAAAAAACATCACATGTATAACAGGCCGAAAATATCAGAGATATTTAAACCTTGAGTGACTGGATCAAAAATACACTCACTTGATTAATTGGAAGTTTTCCCAAATGATTAACAATCCCCACTCCCATCCTCTCCCATGTCTAGTAGGGTTACAAAATTGATAAAAAAAGATTAAAATAAGTAGAACTGTCTTGCTCTACACAAAGTCAGAGACAATTTATGCTTGTTGAAAGAATTGAACAAAAAATACATAAAAATGATACCTTTATCAAACTAAGTATAAAAGTCCTAAAGAAAAATGAAAAAATAAAGCACAAAAAAACATGTGTACGTGTATTACGGGAATTTGTATGTATTTTTAGATAAAAATTATCTTAATTAAATATGCATATTTAAAAACATTGATAAAAATCTCTTAATAACAACAACAATAATAATAATAATAATAATAATAATATCCCTCAACACACAATTTAATGTCAAAAGAAAAATAAAATAGACAGAAACTGCTCCATGTACCCTGACTACCTGAGAATAAAAGAATGTTTATGCAACCCAACCTACCCCACCCACAGAAAAATTAAAATTGAGTCGAGTCAAGCTGCGGGCTTCTAGTAATAACTCATCGCTCCGGGATGGTTTTTCCCCGGAGGACAGCTCCGACCATAGGCCTGGGACTGTGGGAAGTTTGCTACACTTGCATTTGCTGGAAAAAAAAAAAAAAAAAAAGAGCACTGTTAGGATATGAGCTTTCATAACATCATAACATATTTGCAACACGGTGTCATGATAAACAAGAATAAGAATTTCTAAGCTAAATCACAAGTTAGCTCCCAGCAGATACTGATAACGAAAAGCTCACACAGAAGTCATGGTGTATAAATTATTTAATGGTCTTGCTCCTGATTATATGCGCTCTCTATTTACTGACCGTGGTAGCATATCAAATTACTCTCTGAGAGTCTCTGACAGCAAACTGGCTATTCCTAAGCCCCGCAAGGCAAGGCTCTCTTGAAAAGCAGGCATAATATCATTAATAATTAGGCTAAGAATATTTATTATAGATTTAATTTAGATAGGATATATAGAATATTTTTTTCGATTATATTTTTATTTGTATCTTTTAAAGTTCTGAAGAGACATCCATGGTAAATATTAATAAAGTATAATATATGTAAAATATTAATAGAAGGCAGAGATCTAACCAACTGCACCATCCATACCCCAAGAACGTACAACAAATGTTCTTGTTCTCTTGAGATCTTGTAGCTCAGCGATGTTCGGAAGGTCATAGGTTCGTAGCTCATTAGGTTTTGGACTCCCGCCGGACGGAACACTAGACCATTGCAGGTTAGCTCACAGAGGAAGCTACTTTAGTACTCATTTACCTACCTCGATTGTAGGGACTGAGAGCTGAGTCAGTTTTGGTAGAAGGGAAGATTACACAAATGGTCAAATTTTGGTAGAGTTGGGGATCGACAGGGGCTTCATTAAGGTTTGGAGCAGGAGGGCATTTGAATTTGGCACCCGGGCAAAGTTTATGCAAAGCCTTAAAAATATTAAAAACTTATAGTTGCAGAGATGCTAAAAGCAGCCAGGCAAATCTGTCTTCACAGACGGTCAATTTGCCCCGTGCCCGGCCCTTAATGAAACCCCTGGATTGAACTTGGGATCCTGTACATGGGGTTTAACAGCATTAACAGTTAATAAACCTTGTGGTTGAAGGGCAGAGTTCTTACCAAATGTGTAAGCCAAGCCACCATCTTGGTTGTATGAGTGTTTTACATTCCTAATTAACTTAATTAGAATGGATATTTTACATTCCTGAATCTATTTATTATGGATGCTTCACATTCCTAATTATCCTAATTAGTATGGATATTTCACATTCCTGATTGCCCTAATTATTATGGATATTTCATATTTCTGAATCTCTCATTATTATGGATAGTTCACATTCCCGATTATCCTTTAGAATTAGTATGAATATGTTACATTCCTGATTGTCCTATTTAGTATATGGATATTTCTCATTCCTGATTATTATAATTTGTATGGATGTTTTACATTTCTGAATCTATTTACTATGGATATTCTCTTCATTATTTAGTATGGATGTTTTGCATTCCTGAATATCTTCGTATAATGGATGTTTTACATCCTGAGTCTCCTTAGCAGTATGGATGTTTTGTATCCCTGAATCTTCTTGCTACTATGAATGTTTCACATTCATATTATGACTTACCAACATTGGATCTTTTTTCATGAAGGTTTCGCCACGCTTTCTTGGTATATTCTGGTAGAATGGGAACCTCATCTCCTGACATTTTAGGAGATCTATCTGGAAAATCTTGAAAACCTTTATCCTACATTAACAAGCAAAGGAAACATATTCATCTCCTGGTGGTACAAGCCAAAGTAGAAACTATTATAATATACTTTATGGGGACCTCCTCTCAATACATTTCTGGAGATCCATCTGGAAAGTATTGGGGATCACTATCCTACATTGAAGCTATAACTCGAAAAAAAAAGTATTTTATCAGGGTATACAGACACTAAAAACTTATAACAGCATGAGGCCAAAGGCTGAGTGCTTCTCTTGTCTCAAGGTGTCTGCATGAACTACAAGCTTTTGGAAAAGCCTTTTAAATGGGTGGCCAATTATTTTATTAAGTATCTGTTTCTAATACAAAGTAAAGTGATTCAAACTGAAGCTAATATGTTATTTTATGAGACAGTGCGATTAAAAGCATAATTATGCTTCTATTCATTTTACTATAATTACTTGAGTACAAATAAACAAAATATAAGATGTATTGTCATGAAAGTATAAAAATCTATAAAGCGAGTGCTTAAGAAGATTATTTACAACCAAAAAAACGCTGATGGTGAATTTGAACTTCACTTTTTAAATACATTCTCCAACTTTTTATGAATACATTCTTGGTTGGTATGTTTGGATCAGCTATCATCTCAGACAATCAGGTAAATAAGTTGGAGACACTTTTACATCCTGTTGGTATTAACCAAAGTACTATCGGCTATATCTTGGTAATATGGGAACCTCATCTCCACACTTTGTGAGAGATCTTTTCTTGAAAACTAAATAAAGGAAACATGATTTAATGGATGATTCTGCTGATGAACAGTAACTATTTTGCTATTTTTTTCAGCAGCATTTTAGTTTTGTCTGTTCAGATATCAAATAGTGCATCTAATAGTACTGAGAAAGTCTTGTTGTGAAAGTACACAAAACACTGCATGGAAATTATTTAAGAAATAATTAATATTCAAAAAGTTACTAAAAGTTTATGTATGTAAAAAAATGGACAGGAATATTTCTAGCTATTTTTTTAGAATCTAGTGAATAAAATGATGTAACACAGTCAAACTTACAGATTTACCACTATCAAAGAACCCGGTTAACCAGCTCCAAACACCCTGAAAGAAAAATTAAATATTTTTAACAACAAAAACTAGTGTTTTGGTATCTCTAATAGATAAATATAATACATCTAAATATTGATAATAACAGCATAAACTGAAAGATGTAATATTTACACAATTTCATGCAAAATTCTGCTTAACTTCAGAATATCCTGCAACTGTTGGTAATTTATTCCCGCGCATTTGTCATTCTTAAAAAATAAATGCGCAGTTAAATCAAGAACAATAGTTCTGGGGTATTCTGAAGTTGCTCCAAAAAATTTCAATAACTAGATGTGAATTTAACTGAAAAAATGAAAGAAACACAAAAGCAAATTTGATCCGAGAAACTGAGTTTATATTGACTGGGCTTGAATCTATCCTTTAATGGATATCAGTTGATATACACAAGTGTATAGCTCAGTTGGTTTAACAGAGTTAATAAGCAACCTTCATTCGTTGTAAAAAATCCGCTCCTGCAATTGGTCCAAATTGATCATATGATTTCAGTCTGTCACTAACAGGCAAGACCATGCGGTTATTAACATTAACCTTAGTTTCTTGATTTAACCATGGCCGAGTCTTCAATAAACTCAAACCACTGAAAATTATCTTCATGTTAATTTTTAAAAGTTTTATTTTTCAAATCTTTCTTCATGTACAGCTTTTTGTGATTTCTATTTTTTTTCCCATTTGAACTTTATATGCCAATTTAATTATCTACTTATTTAATTTAAAAATTTCTGTTTGTTCAAACTCTTGCTTCAAGTTCTTTAAGTCATGTATCCACTTTGCAATGCATATTAAAAGGGTTAGTTACTTTCAGTTCATAGTTTATTTACAAATACACCCACTTACTGGCATTATTCAAATTTCTCGTTCATTGTGTCCCCAGTGCATGGATGTTTTTCTAAGCAAACCACTCACATCCAGTAACTAACCCTTAAATAGTTTGAAATCCTTTTTCTTCTTTAAGTAAGCATTGCTACATGCAAATGAACTGCTATTGATAACCATAGTAATAGCATTTATGCTACATGTATGCCAGAAGTTGATTCAGAAAACGTGGCTTAAAATAAGTCAGTTATGGATGACATTAATATTTTTTGTTCAGCCTTTTTATCCCTCTAAGCCAAACAGTACCACAAAAAATCAAAAATAAAATGGAATACTGTAAGATAAATGTTTCAATACAAATGAAGAACACTAAATCATGTACTGTATTCTAAACAACAGAACTTAATTAATACAAACCTCAACAAAACCAGTTTCTTTGTTAGCAGAAGTTTGTGTTTGAGAAGCAGCCATTTGCGCTGGAGCAGGCCATGATCCTTGGCTGTTAGAGCACCAGGGTACAGTAGATGGAATAGGTGAAGTAGTTGGTGCTGCAGGTGTTCCATAAATGCGACGAGATGCCATTGGGCGAGGCCTACAAGGATCACGAAACCAGGGCAGGGATGTGGTTGGTGGTAGTGCAACCTTTGCTTGATGTGCTTTAGATAACATCAGGTTTGTCTTAGGAGCAACATAAGCGTTCTTTGGATTTTGAGAAGATGGACTGGTTGCTAAAGCTTGGAACTGGCTTGTTTGACTATCTCTTTCAGGTGCTACAAGCTGGCTTAATGTCACTGGCAGATCTGCTTTAGAGACCAATGGGTTTGATGGAAGGGAGATAAGTTGACTCTTCGAAATTTGAGGTTCCATTCTTCTGGGTGCTACTGGCTGGCTTAATCTTGGTGGCTGATGTGCTTTAGAGACCATTGGGTTTGGTGGAGGGGTGACAAGTGGATTATTTGGAATATGAGGGTCCATTCTTTCAGGTGCTACTGGCGGGCTCAATCTTGCTGGCTGATGTGCTTTATAGACCATTGGGTTTGGTGGAGGGGTGACAAGTGGATTATTTTGAATATGAGGGTTCACTCTTTCAGGTGCTACTGGCTGGCTTAATCTTGCCGACTGATGTGCATTAGAGACCACTGGGTTTGGTGGAGGTGAAACAAGCGGACTCTTTGGAGTTGTTGGAGGGGGGACAAGTGGACTCTTCAGAATTTGAGGGTCCATTCTTTCAGGTGCTACTGGCTGGCTTAATCTTGCTGGCTGATGTACTTTAGAGACCAATGGGTTTGGTGGAGGGGGAACAAGTGGACTCTTCAGAAATGGTGGAGAGGGAACAAGTGGACTCTTTGGAATTTGAGGGTCCATTCTTTCAGGTAATACTGGCAGGCTTAATCTTGCCAGCTGTTGTGCTTCAGAGACCAATGGGTTTGATGGAGGGGGGCCAAGAGGACTCTTCGAAATTTGAGGGTATATTTGACTGGATGATTCCTGTTGTGTTTAAGATACAGTAAAATCAAGTTTGGTAATGAGATAACACTGTCATTTTGTGGACTTTGAAAGTATGTTCAAACCATAAGAATAGAAAATCATGAAACAACATTGGCAGTTAAAATTAAGATGATTGTTGTAGGTGGTTCTGGGTGTAAACTTAGATGCAACAGATGTAACAGGTAGCAATATTAAACATTAATTGGGAAACACTATTCCATTTTTGATTCCTGTTGTGTTTTTAAAAGATATAGTACCACTAATTTAGTGACGTGACAACCTTATAATTTTCTGGCCTTTATGGGTATGCTAAAACATAGGAAAGCAGAACACTGTACCAAAATGAACATTCCCAACTTTATTTCTATTTTTGGGGGGGGGAAAAATTTTTTACTTCAAAATTTTCCAAATGTAAGGAGATACCAGGAGAAAAAAAAATCATTAGCTAAATCTTTATTGATATACCACTACTAGCTGTCTATTTCAGCTGAGTTTGATATCTTTTTTACGAATTTCCATAAAAAACAAAGTTTGCTGTCCAGCAAATGTTCATGAAAAATTTGGATAACACACTATTCAGACTTGTTACTGTATGTTAATAGCATTCATAACAAACTGAGTACCTTAGCTCCAAAAGATGGGAGTTTTGGTGATGGGGTCTGTTTAGTTTTCCATGTTAAGTTTGGTAATGGTGGCAGTGGTGGTGGTGGCATTACTGGCATTGCTGAAGTCGATGACGAAGGTCCCCTGATCACCTTTTCATCCATATAAAATAAAAACACAAAAACAAAGTAAGCAGTCTAAGAGCTCCTAAATGGAATTGATAGGAGATGATATACACATTTCTAGCAAACAGAGAACCATGCATAGCTCTCGTAGTTGAGGATTTTGTTAATTTGGCCTGGCCAGCCACCACAACACTGGCATTAAGGAAGTTCAAAACAAACTTCCCTTTATTCCCAGCTCGATCCTTATTAGCTCTGCCAAAATTTGAATACTGGCACAATCTTCTTTTCCACCTAAGCTAACTCAGCTTTCCATCCTTTTGGGGTAGGTAAAAGCTGGGAGCTAACCTGCAAGGGATTTGTGTCCCATCCAGGGATAGTCAGACTCTCATCTGCTTAACACTACAGAAACCCGAGATAAGCACTTGCTCGATGGGCACACTTAGCTCATGAAGGATTTAGCTTAGCTTAGCCATCTAAGAGTTTCTAAATTGAGATGGTTGTCAATGATGCAAAATATTATTTGGAAGATTAATTTCTGTGATAAAACTCGATAAACTCGATAAAACATACTTTAAAAGCTGTGATCATGACTTATGGACATTTTGAACATCTGCAAAAAATGTATACCAGGGGAAAAGAAATCATTGTTCTTATTAAAAAAGTGGGCTACGTCAGCAATAAAATAAACAATATTGAAGAGGCAATCACTACAGTGGTTTAGATGATCAATAATTAATAAGAACTAAAATAATTAATGTACAATGTTTCTTCTACTAGTACGTTAAAAAATAAAAGGGAATTTTATATTGAAAATGTTTTAAGAAAACAAAGGCATCCAAGAGCCTTAAAAAGAAAAGAAGTTATGCCCATGGGCTTGTTTTCTTAGTTTTATGGTATTGTTTTTTGTGTGGTAAAAATTAGTTTAAAAATGTCACTCTGTTGAAAATCAAATAAGATTTCTTTAATAGGGAATATAAGACTAAGAGATAATTTTCTGTTGATTTATAACTTACACAATTTCTTTCATACTATTACATAAATGATATTATAGTAATTCGTACCTCCACAAACAAAGGACTTTCTTTCAGCTTGCCATAAAGATGTTCAAAAGGCTAAAACAGAAAAGAGTTTTAAATCATATTTTAAAATTAAGCTATAATTTAACTATGCTCATTTTTGTCAGTCTACGAGTTTAGCATTTATCTTTGATTACACCCCACTTTAAAGGGGCTATGTCATGACAATTTTGTTGTTTCAATTGAATCAATTGTTAGTAACCCAGTAGTTTTACTTATGCACAAAATGTTCCTGGTAAACTATGAGTGAATATCTAAGGAAATGTTTTAAAAAACTGCTACCCCTAGTAAGTTTTTAGCTATATGATGCTATCTCAACAAAAATTTTTTTGTTAAAATAGCACCAAAACTTGAAAACTTTTGCCTAAATTTTTGAAGTTTCAATCTATTTCCATCCTTGCCACAAGCAGCAAATGACAGGAAACAGAATAAACATCATAATAAAGTCTTAAATAACAAACCTGGACAATTATTTTTGGAAATGAGTTGAGGGCAAGACATATTTGAAATTTTTAAAAGTTGCTAAAATAGAGTGACATAGCCCCTTTAAATGATTTTAGGTGCAAAGACGATTCCCTGAAATTATACACTAAATTGTCAAAAATAATGGTTAATTCTAGATCTATTACTCTAAAGTTGCTCAAATGCTACAAACCTCTAAACTAATTATATTCTAGCCTGGCATTTCTGGACCATAAATTCTACATAACAATTTTGTTTATTTATTGTTTTTAATATTGGCTGTCAGTTGACTTACCTCAGTCTTAAACAAACTTGAGAGATCAAATTCATCCAAACAACTACAATTCAAAAAATGCTTTGGTCAAAAAGGTTAGCAACAATAGTTGCAGTAGTGTTGATACTGCAGTTTCCTCATCTAAGATCTTTGTCATGGTGTAAATAGAATAGAAACAGTACAGCTAGTATAAGTTTTAGTCTGCATTCCAATTGGCCCAAACAGTCACACTTTATTTTGCTAATTATGACACGATGGAATTGGCTAATAAGTTGCTTGCAGACAAAAAGAGCATGCATTTTTGTGATATAGACCAGATTAGCTATAATAATAACTACAAGGTCTACACTGCTTCCTTCTTGTGGCTTGTATGTAATGATGGTTGAATGTGTCAGGAAGATGTAAGTCAACACTTTTCTTGTAGCTGACATGAAGATCGTACAGCTGAAGTCTGTGGCAAGTAGCTTTGAAAACAATGTTTCCAAAGACTTGTGGTCGGATTCAACCTTGACTGGTTGTCCATATGTGTACTGAAGAGTTGCTCTGCTGCAAAAACAATAGCCAATTAACAGTTCTTTTTTTTATTTGAGCATAGTTATACACTCCGTAGCCATTAATCCTTGGGTGGCCTAGCTAGGCTGCCATTTAGCAATAGTGCTGCCCCCAGTTCTGTTTTTCATTTCATGCATTACACTTGATCACCAAGTGATCTTTGGCTCATAAAATTTGAGAACTGGTGGCAGCTTGCATGAGCTTGGCAAAAGCTCAGACATGAATCTCAACCCAGATAAAAGTCATGAAGGTCAGCTGTCGTACTGTAGTGGTTCCGATAATATGGAGAGTTGGGATTAAAACTTGGCGAGGTTAAATAAGTTGATGATTCTCAATATTCTTTACACCCCAGTCCTCAGCAACGGCAGTGTATGACCCATCTTCAGTATTACTTCAACTTTTACAAGGTCAGCTTTCTTTGTTGAGTCACACCCCTGACATTCTCTGCATTGCTTCAGATGATATCCAATGGTGAGAATGTCATCAGAGACAGTCTTTACTCCATCCAAGTCTTCAATGATCTGATCGATGTGCTTTTGGAAAATCTTACTGAAAGGTGACATGCCTAAAAGCATGCAAAGCATATGTATTGGCCAAAAGGTGCACTGAATTTGGTATGCTGTGGCACTTGTTCACTTAGCGGTACTTTCCAATATCCACTGATGCAATCCACTTTGGGTGTTTTCAGCACTTTATATTAGGGCTTTGTTAAGTGGACTGTGGTCCAGCAATAATTGGATTTTTCTGTTGGGTTTCTTTGCCACCACAACGGAGCTGACCTAATAACTGGGGTCATTTACTTTCTCAACTACTTCCTTACACTGTATGTTACAGCTCTGCTAGCTGTGTTCTTTGAGAGGGTATTTTATTAAGGTATTTCTAGTAGCTGTACTGGTTTAGCGCATTCTAATACATGGTTTAGGCTTCTAAATTTGCTTTATAATTATATAAGTTCTACACACCGAAAAACAACAAAACACACTTTTTCTATGATGCATATTCTGATAAAACAGGGGTTTTTGACCAATTAGGCTAGAATGTGCATGAGATCCTATCAATATTATAAGTTTCAGTAAACACTGTCCCAACAAAAATAATTCATATACATATACAATTCATATGCCACACTTTTCATCATCATCATCATCATCCGTCTAACACATGCCAGCATGTAAAACGGACATATAACCGAGTATGATGATGATGAAAAATTATAACTTACTCTTTATTGGCTTTAATTATACCATTAATGATTGCTCCAGACCCTGATGTATTGAGGAAAAGGCTGCAGAGCTGTGATGCTGCGACTTTCCCTTCATTTGCTGTAAAAAGAAAAAAGAGCACATCAAACCTTGCTAACAACAATCTTGAAAATATTTCATTAGTTTTGAGCTATAATTAAAATGGTTTGAGAGAAATATATATTTAAGCTAAATTTACTGCAATTTTTTGGTTTAGAGCTACTTGCAAAACTACTATCTGGGATATTTTTAGCTTGCATGGATTTCAAATAGGCCATTCATAAAATGAGCCAATAATCAAGGTTGACTCGACCAATCAGAATACCAGTCAAGGCTACTGTAGTTACTTGGAAAATTGCAGCAAACTACTCTTAGTTGCCTAATAAATGGAACCTCAATCTAATGAAGTCTTCGATATAACGAAGCAAAATTTTCAGCCCCGCTAAAGTTACAGTAAAGGAAAGAACCTTTATTTAACGAACCCTCAATATAACAAAGGCATTTCCTTGGCCCCTTGGCAGTTCGTTAAATCGAGGTTCCACTGTAACATCAAAAACTGCATTAAAGAACTAGCAAAAATGAAAATTGTATCATTTGATCATGAGATGATAATTTTATTTTTCTTCTTCTTTCATTAAAGCATATTTTTATAGAACTCCAGTAACTAAAATACTTATATAGACTCAGTATGAAGTTTGGTTTGCCTGAGAGTGAGGACAAGTAAAAAAGTAAAATCCCTGCTGCCTAATACCCATTCCTGTAGATCTTAACTTAAGGGAAAATCATTGACATTTTGATGAGGTTGATGATGATGACGACAATTTATATGTATCAACTTACCAAGAGAATTTCGCAGAAGTTCAACACTGTGCAGACTGTTTTGTTCAGACTGTACAGCAAGTAAAGAACTTAAATTTCTCTGCCAGTTCAAACAGCTCTGAAGAGAAGGAATCAAATGGAATTCTCACTTAGTCTAATTTGTACAACATCTCATTTTCACATAATTTGTTAATTATTGTAATATTTTTATATTATGGCCCCTAACAATGTATTAAACTATTATACTGTAAATCAAGAATCAACAGCGATAATAGCTTTTATTATGCCCCCTTTCAGCATCTTATAGCACTGATTGATTTATAAGCTTGGTAAGTTAAGTAATGGCTGTTTAATTTCCACTAATGCATTCTTTTTTATCTAAACTGGCCATCATCTTTAAGTAACCACTATCTTCTCTTCCCCCACACCCCCACTAGACACTGCAACCAATAAAGTCTTTTTTGATTGCTCCCCTAGTCAAAAAATCCCTGACAGCAATAACTGAAGCAAAGGACACCGAGTGTTGATTACCTAAATAGGAACAAGAAGATACACAGTAGCTTCTGGCTAACTACAACAAACAACAATGCTGAAATTAAAAAAATAATCATGGTCATACATTGGGAAGAAAGCTATATTGAGGAAATAAAAAGTACTTACAGACACAGATGGTGGTGTTTGGCCAGCCATACTGGCATAAACAGTTCTGATAGGATCAGACTTTGGTATGGTATTCTGGAAACTAAAATTAAAACAGATTTGTTTCAACATTATGTGCTTCTGTCACATTATACTCACTGATAAACTAGTTTCTTGACTTTATGGATTTGGGGTAATAATTGTTAAATTAAAAACTTACAATTTTTCATGGTATCATATTTACCTATCTCTTAATATTATATTATTGATGTGGATAGCTGAAAAATACCCTAGCACATAATTTTTCTTGTTTCTGAGAGAAAGGTACAGTAAGTAAACATATTTTATCTGTTTATAGTAATTTCTTCCCTTAATGTACAAGAATCACATTTATGCTGGGCATCATTAATAATATAAAATAAATTTTATCATTAAAAAAATTAATCACTATTAATAATCATAAATAAAAGGTCCTTTTAAGAATTGGGTTGAGGAGGGGTGATTAATCAGATTTTTAAAATGGAGGAAGAACAATTGACACAATTTTTTTCTCTTATTTCCACATGGGGTTTTATTAACCATAAATTTATCTCGAACACAATATGATATAGACACTTTGAGAGGGTTTTCAATATTATGGAAAATTCATTTTACCAACCGTGCTAGGATCAGCTCCATAGCATTAGAGCCCATATTGGTTGCAAGAGTCATTGCATGTCCCCACATTCCTTCACTAGCTGCAAGGTGCAATGCCTTCTGAAAGAATTTCAAAATGAAAGAAAACTAGTTTTTAAAATCAAAAGAATTAGTATAAGTAATCACATGGTTAAAGTTTTGAGTGTAATTAGGGGTTTATCCAGCAAGAGAAAATATTTCAAAGATTAAACTTAAAGGGCACCTGAAATTCAAAAATAATTTTTGGTAAGTTAAAATACATCTGTTTGGGATTTCAAAAATGTGTTTTTTATACCGATTTCTCGATCCTTGTCCATAAAAATAAATAAGAAAATGTGATAGCTCATGACTAAGAGAGACGCAAAACTTGCACCTACGATTTAACAACATTGTTACCGCCTGAGGTCACAACATCAAAATGCCACAGTCTATTGTTTTTGAGAAACTGTAAACATTTTGTGAAGGTGATTATTAAACATGTACAGCTTTATATGTCTCTCCTTGATAACTTCAAGATTCAAGCGATAAACACAGTGGGACCTTGCAATTTGACATTGTGACGTCAGAGGCAACTGTTCTGAGCCCGCAATAGAGTGGTAAAGTGTGACATCATAAAAATTAAAATTTGTGAACTAATGAGATTTGTTGAGATCATCAGAGAGATCAAGACTAAAAATGTATCCTTG
>JAOBBB020415470.1:0-16635 GCA_025331005.2 Zoanthus gigantus | reverse complement strand
GCTGTTTCGCACTTCCTCAGTGTACAATTTGCTTTTGCCGTGACAAATTTGCTTTCGATTTTTACGAACTGGCTGCTTCCACTTCTGATTTGCTTTTGCCACTTCTAATTTGCTTGTGCCATAACCAATTTGCTTTCGCCATAACCAATTTGCTTTTGCGGCGGTACTATTTGCTTTCGTCGTGACAGTTGTGGGCCACCGTAGATTTTGATCTCTTACTTTGAATCTAGCAATGTATCCAAACAATCTCACAATCTGTATTCAAATCTTCACGATGGATGACAACATCTTTCTTCACGGCTTGGAAAACACCTCCGTGTCTGTCAGATACGCAGTCTATTCGATAAATGTTGTAATTTTCTGGGAATATTTCGCTGCTGTTTATATCAGGATGTAAACAGGATTATTGCTAAGTATTATGTCCAGTTTATATTCCTCCACGATACCAGCAATATCATCAACTTTATTTTTGATACTTTTGCAGTTGAAAGCTAGACAAGTTAATTTGCATTTTGGAGTTTTCGACCAATGCTTGTGTTTGATTTTGTAATTTGTATCCACTCGAACTATTTTGGTTGAGGTAAATGATCCCTGTAGTGGTTTAAACAAATTTACTAAAGCCAAGGAGTCAATGGAGTCGTTGAAAAATGAATCAGATTTGGTAACCCGCTCTGTGTACATATCCATGTAAGAGAAGTATTTGCAAGAATTTCCTACATTGGCAAGTCAACCTTGCAGCACTTAGTGTGGTACCTAACATAGCACATGTCCGCCATGTTTGATCAACTACCACAATTAGTTTTATAGTAAAACAAAATCGTTTAACTTTCCCTACTTATTTTCTTTTCGATTTCGTCACATTAACAAGTTTGTTTTGAAATCATAAAGAAGTCTATTCTTCTTGATTCTTGATCCATTTCCAATTGCTTTCTTTAGAGTTAATTTTTCTTTAATCATCGTTTCACCACAGCATGTTCAATTTAAAGCTTCTTTAATACCCTGCGTGAAATAAGACTAAGACGAATCGGATCTTAGTGAGAAAGTTTTGTTATCATGTCTTGAAACCTGCCAGTCTTCTACAACGTGTTTATGAAGAGAAGGTTGTTAAAACCAACTTTCAGAAAAGAACACTCAAAAAACTAATCAAAGACTAATCAACTCCACACTTTACGAGCAAGTGGACGGTGTTTCATTGGGTTCATCTCTAAGACCAGTTCTTGCCAATATAATAATGACTGAGCTCGAAAACTTTATTGACCCGAACTTGCTTCATAGCAACTTAATAAAATTCTATGGTCGATTTGTTGATGACACATTGGTGCTGACAAAACCTTAACATGTACAACATATTAAAATCGATTAATGGAGATCACAAGAACTTTAACTTCACTGTTGATACCTGTTGATGTTTATGTTTATGTTGATGTTTATACCAGATAACGAAGGATCCAATTTTTACATAGAACAAAAAGACCTTATAAAATATCTAGGAGTAATGATTGACAAAAAAGTAAACTGGAAATATCATATTTCATTTATTTGTTCTCGAATGTTGAGGAATACTGGTATCTTTTATAAACTTAGACACTATCTTACGCCTATGCAACAAAGGCAAATATATTATAATTTAGTTTATCCCTATATAACATATGCCCCTGTTGCTTGGGGTAGTACATATAGGTCACATATAAGTCAATTGCAAACTATGCAAAATAATATTTCAGGGATAATATTTTTTGAAACCATGTATGGGAAAAACACATCAAATGCATTGCCATTGTTAAACCCTTTAGATATCCTAACCATTAATAACATATATGAACTACATGCTCTAAAGTTTGTTCATAATTGGCATAATCAAAAGCTGTCTTCCATATTTAACAAGTTTTTCCTGTACATTAAGGAGGTCCACTTATACAATACTAGACATGTCTTAAAAAACAATTTATTTAAGACACGCTTTAGAACAAATGTGGGGAAACAGTCAGTATCTTGTATGGCAGTTAACATTTGGGAGAAATTACCTCCAGAATTCAAGAATATTAACACTAAAGCATTTAATAAAAAGGTCGAACAATTTTGTTACTCAGTCAATACGGCTCTTAGCACGACACACCATTTTCCATTTGTTAGTCTTCTAAGTTTCGTGTATTATATTCATATTTTCATTTTATCTTGTTTAATTTTTCTTATGAAAAGCATTTCATTAAACAAATTTGATTGTTTAAACAATGAAATACTTTTCATAAGAAAACTTAAACCATCCCTAAACGTGCAAACGGACTCGATTCACGCAAAGGTAATTACTTGAATAACTTATGATCCTTTGTTATGATGCTAATTCGTAGAGATTCTAGAAATCAAACTTTTGCATTAATTACTTACTTTGCCTTGAGAATGGTGTCATGATGACGCCGAAACGTCGGCTTTTAATGTTAATATTTACTTCTTTATGTATTAAGAAATCATTTCTGATCAAGATTTTAAAAATATTTTGCCAATTTTTCTTCTGTAAAGTCCAACTTGATCTTCAAATGCAGATAGTTTCCGATCGTGTCGCAAACCCAACAGATCATACGGAAACTAGGCTTTATAGACGTTATGCACTTTGCCTTCACATGCGTAGAGGCACGCTGTGAATTGTGGTCTTAATGGTTACGTTATCAGTTTATCTGAAAATGGTGGAAGGTGAAAGTTTTCTCTGTCTTATCGAGTTTTAGAGGCTATCCGATGGCCTGTAGGCCCTAGTTCGCTTCAGAGCTCTTTCCCGGGTCAAGACCCGAGCTCTACAGGGGGTCAAACAGCCGGACCACAATATGGAGCGCTCCTATAAGCATATAACGTAATAATGCATAAGGTCTTATATCCATTTCTAAAACGTTTATATACCCATTTCCAAGTAATTTTTAAAACTATTTTTAAGACCAATGTAATTGTTTTTGTGCTTTTATGCAGTTATTTTTCCATTTTTTTCCGCACTGTGATGACATTCAAAAGTGCAGTTAAAGATTCTAAAGAGTTGTATTTATGCCGAAATAATTCCGTTGTTAACAAATCTAATAGCTGGCTGTGAATCAGCAGTAAATATCAAAATGGATATAACTGGAAAGATTGGTTTTAAAAAAATCTCGCAAAAAGGTTCGCCATAAACGAACAAAAACAGCCATTTATCTTCCAGGTAAAATTTAGAGTTTTAATACAAATTTCACACACACAAAAAAACATTTAAACTTAACGCATTTTTATATTTTGCAAAGTCTTTCAGTACTCGTAAATACTGTTCTAGTTTAATTTGAAACTAGTAAACGTGAACTAATGATGGCAAAAATGGAGGGAAAAATATGGCAGCCGAATCCATTCGGCAATTTGGCAAAGGTCAACATTATAATCGCAATATTATTCTCCAATATAAAGTAAGAGACTTTTTGCTTTTACACATTCTAAAAAGGAGTACTTATTACTGTTTCAGGTTGAGAGAATGGCATAAACCATTAGTCTAATGTTTGTTCTAATCATTTGTATGCTAATTTAAAAAAATTTGAAGATTGTTTGGCTCAATACAAAACCGCAGTTTACATTAAGGTTTTATATACAGCAGTTCATTCTACCTCCCAATAAATATCAAAGCGGGCATAACATGCGTAAGTAAAAATGAGTTATATGAAAACATACGTCTCTAAACAATAAAACCAACAAATTTGTCCATACTCTGTCATCACAATGCGTACCTTAACCATTTTACCCCAATTAATTCCATGGAAAAAAGTTCCCAAGAAGGACGCAGATATAACATGATTTGTGACCGGTTGAAACAGAACTGCATGGAGAAGATATTGTCCTATATTCTGACTGACTAAAAGGTAACGAGCTCCTTTTACAGAAAATCCATTACGGCTCTATAATACAAGCCATGTTTTCAAAGTTGTAAAAGTTATGTAAAAGCTACTGGTTCTTCTGCAGACTTCAATGGCAAACTACTGGTTTTATTTGCCTGCAAATAAACTCGTAGAAATATTTTGTGCCACTTGAGGGGTCTTTTGCCCCTTTGGGGGAAGGGTTTATCTAAGAAACAAGCTTGTGAGCAGTTCTCTGCAAGATTTTTCTGTGGCTGAGAACCCATAGTGCTGTGCCATACCAAGTTTGCTTTTTTTTCTCGACACAAAAGCCACACGGTTTTTCTGCAACGAAAAGCAAATTGTCAACAAAGAATTTTCACGTCGACGCAAAGCTCTTTGTTTTCTGCGTGGGGTTTACTACGTGATCATCCAGCCAGACTCCACTAAGTGAGTATCCATTCTCTAAACAAACGAATCTCACTTGGGTCTTGCACACAGCTTTTGCACATAGTTGTGAAGTTTAATAGCCGGACCAAGAGTTATATCGAGACCTTTGTGAAAATCGTCTACAGAGAGTAACATCAGCGCCTTGCCGTCAATTTCCTGATGGGAACAAAAACTTTTTTAGTTATTAGCTAGTTATTTCATTACGCTTAAAAAAAAAAAAAAACGGCGTCGTGGGGTTCTGTTTTGGCGTGCGTACCATCATCATAAACATCATCACCATCATAAACATCACCATCATAAACCACATCACCATCGCAAACATCACCATCATAAACATCACCATCATAAACATCACCATCATAAACATCATCACCATCATAAACATCACCACCATCATAAACATCACCACCATCATAAACATCACCACCATCATAAACATCGTAAACATAATCACCATCGTAAACATCATCATCGCAAACATCATCACCATCATAAACAGCATTATAATCATCACCATCATAAACAGCATTATAATCATCACCATCATAAACAGCATTATAATCATCACCATCATAAACATCATCACCATCATAAACATCACTACCATCATAAACATCACTACCATCATAAACATCAACACCATCATAAACATCATCACCATCATAAACATCATCACCATCATAAACATCACTATCATAAACATCACTACCATCATAATTATCACTACCATCAAACATCATCACCATCATAAACATCATCACCATCATAAACATCACCACCATCATAAACATCACCATCGTAAACATCACCACCATCATAAACATCACCATCATAAACATCACCATCATAAACATCACCATAATTTTTACCACTAATATCCTAATCTCCATCAATCTCGTAGTAAATCTTACTTTATATTCATAAACATCATATTTACTATTTTATAACCTTCATAATCCAATTTACAATGACCGTTATCATATTCATAACATTATCAACCACAATCAACTTTACCACTAACATCATTATCAATCAACTTTACCACTAACATCACCATCAATCAACTTTACCACTAACATCATCAATCAACTTTACCACTAACATCATCAATCAACTTTACCACAAACATCAATCAATTTTATCACTAATATTATAAATCAACTTTACCAATAACATCATTATCAATCAACCTTACCACTAACATCATTATTAATCAACTTTACCACTAACAATATCATCAATATATAATCAACCTTACCACTAATATCATCATCAATCAACATTACCACTAACGACATCATATAATCAACTTTACCTTAACATCATTATCATCATAATGACGATAAATCACCTTTACCACCACTCAATTTTACTTTAACATCATCATCAACCACAACAACTTTCTCATTAACATCACCAAAAACCTAATTATAATGATCAAAATAACATTCGGTTTCAAAAATAATACCATTCATTATCATCACCACCATGAACAAACATTTATTAAATTGATATCACCTGATATCACCTAATGATCGAAAATACGTTGACTGTGCGACGCACCTGTTCTAGAAAAATATTTGCATAATGACAACAATCAGTAGTTCTAATGTACTCGACGACATCTGTTACATTCCACGTGGAAATATGGCTCCCTGATGGCATAACGAACGCCGCCGAGCTCACATCTGGGCTCTGTGGGATCATTGACTCTGCTACCACTTGGGACTGAGCCATAGCACCTACACGCTTCAAAGCAGGTTTAACTGGTTCATTCTGACGAGAAACTGTATATTTGGATGGCATGTCTACAGATGGACCAGTTTTGGAAATACTAGTCATAGACTGACTACTCATTGACTTTACTGGTGATATAGCAACTGGCTGTGGCAAGACAGTGGTCGTGGTTTTAGTGATTGCTTGTGATTTTATCGAATTTGATGACAGCTGACTCTGTTGATAGCTGGTGTCGACTGATTTACTTGTAAATGGCAAGGCAGGAACTGGAGAGAAACGTAGTTTGAAAACAAAAACGTTAAGTTTACCATAAAGTTAAGGAAACGCATCACTCACAACATTCTAACCATCCTCGTCACTCACAACATCCGAATCATCCTTGTCACTCACAACATCCTAACCATCCTCGTCACTCACAACATCCTAACCATCCTCGTCACTCACAACATCCTAACCATCCTCGTCACTCACATCCTAACCATCCTCGTCACTCAGAACATCTGAACCATCCTTATCACTCACATCATAACCATCACCGCTACACTCAGCATTACCACCTTCATTACTGCCATAATAATCCTCATCACCAAGTCAATTGTCAATATTATCACTAATACCAGAATCATCATTACCATCACTGTCACTACTTGTCAAATCAATATCTTCAAATTTAAATTCTTTCTCCATGTTTCACATGTCAGGCTAATAAATCAATTGAGTAGAATACACTTGAAAACATAAGAAATTTGAAAATTCTTTTTCTAAATACCTTTTTTGATAACCAGTTAACCCATTTCGAAATGACAACCAATCAACTTACTTTTGGCTGGAGTGTCGCACAAACTGCAGAAGAGAATTTTCCTTCGAGTGAACATATTGCGGCAGAAGTTTAATCTGTTACATAAAGTCTGAGAAAAAAACGGAAACTAAGAATGAACACTAAAAAAAGTGGTAGCCGGTATCAAGTTGAAAATATGACATAAATAATAGTGAATTTGAGTGTTAGCAGCTTGCTTTATCAACGCAGAATAGTTAATGAACAGGTTCTTCAGTCTGGCCAAAGCGACATCAAACCAAAGCATGAAAGGGACCAGTCCCTCGTTGTTTCCTATAGTGGCACTTCAAATGTTAAAATTCTTAAATCAAATATTTAGCTTTAATCATAATTTTTATCCCAAATGATGTTTAATATACTCTATTCATATTTTCTGTAAACTCAGAAAACTAAACTCTAAAAAAAAGAACCAAAAAAAAAATTCGACAAGAAATATCAACACTCTTTCTGTGAATCGCAGACATTTACCAAGGAATATATGGTCATTAACTGCCATTAAGCTTTGCTAAGAACTCTGTTAATCAATATCTTATTAAAACGTGTTTTCAAGAGACGATTCTTTTCAGCAATCTTTCCAACGCGTTCCTAAATAAATGCCATAACTCGTGCACAGTTTTAAACACCTCGCAATCAACGCTTTTTTCCAATATAAGCGTTAAAAATTTTACCTTCCTGCATTCAGTTTTAACCACAATAAAACCTTGTCCCGTTTGCTCTCAATCCTAATGTTTTGATAGAAAATATTTGATAATCGCGATGCCCCCACAAAAAACCGCATCCCCTTCTATCAACCCTTATATTTTGATAAGCAAAGTTTGATGTTCTGAATACCGTCAACTCTCGTTATAGGGGACATCCAGGGGACCGTCATTTGGAGTCCGTAATAGCGGGGTGCGATGAAAATATCGCAATTTTAGTTGTAAAATGTCACAACAATGTATTACTGCTTTTTGTTTTAAAATGTTCAGTTTATTTCAACTTGTAGTTGAGGCTTACTATGATACATGCACAAGTGCAAAGTATCAGCCAAAATACAAGTAAAAAATTGTATTTAAGTATTTTTTATTCCAACCCAAAAATACAACAATATAAATCAGTGTTAAATGTCTTTTCTTTCCTTTACCGCGAAGGTACAGTAACATAGGTTAAATAGGAATATCTTATAGGAGTATCTAATAGGAGTATCTAACAGGAGTATCTAATAGGAGTATCTAACAGGAGTATCTAATAGGAGTATCTAATAGGAGTATGTAATAGGAGTATCTAACAGGAGTATCTAACAGGAGTATCTAACAGGAGTATCTAACAGGAGTATCTAACAGGAGTATCTAATAGGAGTATCTAACAGGAGTATCTAATAGGAGAATCTAATAGGAGTATCTAACAGGAGTTCTAATAGGAGTATCTAATAGGAGTATCTAACAGGAGTATCTAACAGGAGTATCTAATAGGAGTATCTAATAGGAGTATCTAACAGGAATCTCTAATAAGAGTATCTAATAAGAGTATCTAATAGGAGTATCTAATAGGAGTATCTAATAGGAGGATCTAATAGAAGTATCTAATAGGAGTATCTAACAGGAATATCTAATAATTAGGAGTATCTAACAGGAATATGTAATAAGAGTATCTAATAGGAGTATCTCATTAACTGAAGCATTAAACCAAACTTACAAAAAGATGAAGTATCCTCAAACCCCATCCTGCCGCACATACACAAAACCTCGTCCTTTTTCCTCTCAAACCTATTATTTTGATAGCCAAAGTTCGATATTCTCAAACCCCCTTCCCCCCACAAACAAAACCTCGTCTCCTCTCCTATCATCCTGAATATTTTAGAGGCAAAGTTGGATATTATCAAACCCCTTCCCCCCACACACAAAACCTTGTCCCTTTTTCTCTCAACCTTAACATTTTGACAGTCAAAGTTTGATATTCTAGACAATCCGTACAGAAAAACCTCACCCCCAATCTCAATCGCAATTTTGAGATAGACAAAATATTATATTCTCAACCTCCCACAAAAAATCTCGTCCCCTCCCCCCATAACCCTAATCTTTTGATTGGCAAAGTTTAGACCAAGACAAATGATATACTTACTAGTAAGATTGACCCAAATGTCTTTTTCTCCCGCTCACTTGATAAAATTTCCAACACCTGCTGCGAGCGATGCGAGCACTTCACAATGCATTCCAGCAGCTTTCTGAGTGCAATATCAGGAGTATAAGGACCCATAACAGACGGGTTAAGGAGCTTCAGCTTGGCTTGACTTAGATATGGGCCTGTCTTACAAGAGGGCTTCAT
Source organism: Zoanthus gigantus (assembly GCA_025331005.2). Taxonomy (NCBI): domain Eukaryota; kingdom Metazoa; phylum Cnidaria; class Anthozoa; order Zoantharia; family Zoanthidae; genus Zoanthus; species Zoanthus gigantus. The sequence continues at coordinate 7,476 of JAOBBB020415470.1, read as the reverse complement.
GTATATGCAAATATTTTGCGGAGCTGCAGAGGTAAGACATGTTTTGATATATTAAGGTAATGCACAGTTGATATCAAACAGCTTCATGGGCAACAGAAACCGAGCAGCCTTTGAGAATTGCTATGGAGTTCTGTAACCCGATTTAACTGTCCATATCTTCTCTGACCGTACCCTGACACACGATTTTTGTAGAGAAATGTGATTAACATTTATCTACTAATAGGTGGAAGAAAAATTTGCAAAATATATGAAATAAACAATTTTTAAACGAAAAACCATACAATTTATAAAACCCTTAAAACCTCACCTTGTTTCTCTCCTTTTTCTGCAGTTTTTAGATTATCATCTTCATCATCATCCTGGGTCAGATCAACACTACTCGTAACTCGCGGTTCTTCTTTCCGTTTATTTTTGATTTCTCCTGGAGGAATGAGACTAGTTTTCGACTCAGGAATAAAAGGCTTTATTTTTGCTACTGATTGTGTGCTACCAGAATTACTAGCTGGTTTGCTGCTTATATTGTTTTTTTCTTGAGAAATCCCGGGATGGAGATCAACGGATTCTTTATTATTTAAGTTATTGACTTTGTTTACTGTGATCTGCACATTTTGCTTTTTGGAATCTTTTTTACTCGATGTTTGTTCAGGAACTTTGTCGAGCTCAATTTCAGGTTCAGGTTTAGACTTCTTTTCAGTTTGTAACTCCTTTGATTTACTTTTCTCTTCTGTGTCTGATAATTCAGATGAAGAACCATCCATCTGTCTTTGTCGCTGTCGTGTTACTCTGAGAACAAAAAAAAACATTATCTCAATACCTGTGCAATCTTTTTTTATTTGTTTTCCCCTTTCCTGTAAAGGACATGAAAGTTTAACTAATTAAATATGCTAATTATCTTGTTTAGCCGAAGATTTTCAGTTTCTTCAACTAAAAGTCTGTAAAGTTAAACTATGCAAAACAGAAGTAAAAATGAAATGGTTGCAGTTGTGCAACGTAACGTGCATTAATCATTTGGCCATCGGATGTTTTACTAAATGATCTAAATATTAATCGTTATGAAACTTTTAATTAACCCTTTCAGTCCTATTCAGTTATCAACAACCAGCTTCTCCTTACATATCACATACAAAATATGACATTTGGTAATTAGAAAATGAGAATTGATCAAACAAAGCAAACTACTGAAGACTAAAGGTCAAATTCTCTCAAACTTGTTCAATGAAAAGTATGGCCTCAGGTTGCGAGAATTTAAAATACAACTGGCACTGAAAGGGTTAAATCTCTTATAAGTTTTTTTTCAATCCATGTAAAAAGTATAATTTATTTAATAATATTTAATAATTATAATCAATAATAGTTATGCATAATAAATATATTAATACTTTAAACCTGTATTATATTAATTTTGTAAATTTAACCTGCTTAAACTAGCTTCAGCTACATGCAAGTTGAGTATTTTTTTGTATCTTTTTGTGCAATGTTAATAATATACTTATGTCACCTTCAACATTTTTATCTATATACAACTATAAAAAATCTTCAATTTAAATGCAACGTTTTATTAACATTTTTATTAATTGCCTTGGGCATACGACTAACCAAAATGGTTATAATTTTCCACATTTTGTCTATTAAAAATATTTCATCAAAATTAGTTTTTAATTCTCTACCAACCTAACTCACAAATAGATAAAAAAATTAACTAAACCTTGAAAATATGAAATTTACCTTAGTGTCAACAATCTATTGTTGTCTGTTCTATCTGCAGCAAAGAAACAAAAAACCGTGTAACTGTACCTTTTACCAAAACAAGTAAATTCAACAACCAGGATAAAACAGAAAAGCAGGCGTGCATTTCACTAAAAAACCTTGGTTTTCTGGGGCATTTTTTGTGGCTTCTTCAGGGTTTCTCAGGACAAATTGTTTCAGAATACTAGCGCAGCAACATATTTTCATTTTTTTTCAATGACTGTACCAAACGGGATCCTTAACTGTCTAAAAATTTTAATCTAAAATATAACTTTTCTTTTCTTTGGATCCATATCAACAGCTCGCATTTGATTATTCTTTGTACAAATATAGCTTATCTCAACCTTTACCTCCCCCCCCTATTTTCAAAGTTTGAATTTCCCGCATGCAGCCATGTTGAATATGATCAACTGTGGTTGCAATACCAGTCTCTACTCTTGACAATGAACAAGTTTGGGTCTGGCACTAAAACCACAACACATCACCAAGCTCATATGTATTTTCATGAACTGACACTAAAATCAAAGTAACCAGACAGTAAAGCTTTACTGTAACTCCTTTAATCTTACAATTGGAAGTTAAACTTTTGAGACACTGTGTATGTAATTTAAAATCTTACTAAACTTTCAGCTCTAACTACAGCATTTGTGATTGAAAGTAACGCAATACTGCAATCACCAGCTCTCGGACCACGTGACTGCAGTAGGCTGTCCTAAATATGGGGTAGGTTGTGTCTTCCCCCTTTGCAGTTTAAATCAGGACAGTTGATTCTAATATACGTCACCTCCCTGGCCCCATACTCAAACCATCTTGGATCTTGGTCTAATACCTGGACCCCATGGATGTTATGGTCCATAACTCTTGCTCTTACAACTTCTGACAGACTGAGTCACTTTGAAACCATCACGTTTATATATGCTCAGTGTTCTAAATATAATGATTACACATGCATAGTCATGTTACTAAATATACATGATATCATTCTAGAATCCTCTATAACTAATGCAACTAATCCTGACTCAATACTTTCTTAACTCAGGAAAGTTCTGGAAATATTCAGTTCAACCACCTAATTACACACAGAATGTTCTAGAATGTTTTGCTCCTAAGCTGGTGAATTTTAGATTCATCACAATACCCACTTAAGGGAGTGAAATGAGCCTAGGTATGAGGTTGAACACATTACATCCAAGTTAGAAAGAAATCGTTTGCTTTGAGCTATACAAAAAATTTTCCAACTGGAGCTGTTAATATGGAATTAAGGCAAGGAAAAAAATACATACTTTACATTAATTATAGTATTATTGGAAAAAGGAAGGTTCCTTTAAATTATGTAAATACTTTAAAATTAATAACAAATTTTAATGCAGTGCTGTTGCTAAATGTTTTACCATCAAGTGACCGAAAATTTTTTCACCTATTTGAACAGTGCAGCCCAGTGTTCCAAAGAAAAGAATAAGCTGGATACGTAAATTTTGTGCTTTTGCTATTTTCAAAACAGTGTTCTTTTCCAGTGATAGATCTAGAGAATTCCAGGAATTTTTCAGATGTTTCTTGGGACTTTTATGGTTTTGAAGACATTTCTGTATTTTAAAGGATATCCTGGGCTAATCAGAAATTAATCCCATCAATACAATACAAATCTTTAATGACAACTCCACAAGGGGCTTTTCAGTGCCATTTTACATGCAAATACAGGGATAGCATTTCGTGGGTCTTAGATAGTCTGCAACACCGGCTCACATATATATCTGATACATTAGTAAATGCCTTGAATAATTAATGAGGTAGACAGACCACAAGTGAGTGGGTTCTTCCCTCAATAGAATAACGAGAGAATGGGCTTAGAGTTTAACATTCTTATCCAAGAAGACGCAAATATGTAACCATTTGCAGGTGTTAAAGCAAAGGCAGCCCTTCTCCTCAATTATTTTCAGTCCTTGAAAGTTGGTCTGACCAGGAATCAAATCAAAGCCTCCTGCATGATAGACTGGTACCTTACTAACTAGGCGACTGTAGACAACCACTTACCTATGAAACTTATTTTTGGTGTTTGAAGTGGGTGTCCATTAGTGCTACCCCATCCTGCAGGTAATAGATCATATGATTCAATATCATAGATGTGTTCTACTGAATTGTCCTGGATACCATCCAAGTGTACCCACAATGTTCGCCCCACAACCTGAGTCACTGTTGCGACAGTAATAACTGCTGGATTGGTCTGGTCAACTGCTTCAAGTTTCAGGTCCACATCAAACTGGTGCTCAGGAACAATCTGTTGATAATCAGAACATTGAAATTTGATATATTAAGTTATTACATGCTAACTAATACAGGAGTGGATTAAAAAATTCAAGGTTAGGCGACATTTAAATCAATTTTGGGGGATGGTATGACTTCTATAAAGGAAGGGGTGTTTTTAAGGGTGATCCCCAGAAAATTTTTAGGTTTTGCAGGAAGACCTCTCAAACAACATTTCTAACAATCTGACTTCACTTCCAACTTTGTTTTTCCCTAAAACCTAATCAGTATGTTGTGATGATGATAAAGATGATTTGTGTGTCAAATGTTGTAACAAAACAATTGTTATAAAGTAACTTTTTTTAAAATTATACAACATGGAAAACAGAAAAACCGAAAAAAAAAAAGAAAAAAAAGAAAAAAAGTTTTTAACACATATTTAGAAGTTAAAAATACTTTTTTTTTTCACTTCTTTTGGTACATCATTTATCACTAAATCCCAGATTGACTTATTTTTGTTGTAATTATAAATAAGAAAATTAGTAACCAAAAATGAAGCTACTTGCTAAGCCCTGTGAAAACCTGTAGAGCAAATTATAAGGGAATAAATGTACTTTGACTCTGTAATGCTTACCAAGTCGAACAATTCTATTGGAGTAGCAACAGACATTGTCCACTTTAGATACCTTTCCCAAGAGAATGGAAAAGCATGGTATCCTGATGGGGTAAATCAAACAATGTTAGTTGCTTATAAATCTGTGGACATGGCAACTGAAGTTAATGAAGCACAAGTGGGTGACTGGATTACTGCTAGCTAGGTTGTAACATATCAGGCTTCTTGTTCTTAGTAGAAATGGACTGACCGGGTTATCCAAAGAATACTGATTCAGTTTACTGCTAGTTAGTTTTCTATACTGATTCAGAGATTGACAGACATAACGGATATGTACCAGAGAATCAATGATGGGAGGAAGAGAAACCGGAAATTTATGCTGATAAAAGTACATACTAGAGAGATAATATATCACTAACACCAACCTACTGGAATGATAAAACATTAACAAACATGGAGAATGTGTTAGGATATCCAACTGGAAAGATATTTTGTTAACAAACAAACATCAAGGAGGAGTTAGGGTGATATCAGAACTCACACTGTGCTGCTGGAATGATATTAATTTTGTTAACACAAACCTGAAAAGGTTAGTTTGACATTGTATGAACCACATTCTCCCAATGCAAATATAATTGCAAACAATACAAACCTGGGGGAGGAGTTAAGGTGATATTATGTGATTCACACCACCCCACTGGAAAGATATTTCTTGCATCAGCATGTGAACAGAACACCAATGCTTTGTCACTACAGCTAATCAGCGAATCTATTTGTACTTGAAAATAGACTGGGCTCAATATTCTGCTTACTGTTGCCACACATATACTTGAGGGATCTTCAGGATGGATCGCTTCCAGTTTCATGCCAACAGTTAGGTTATGTACTCGAGGGAAATTTACAGGCTATAATAAATTGAAATAAAATGTTACATTAGACATGAAACCATTCATAAACTGTAGTTATTCAACATGTAATATTTAGTAACTTACATCAATATACAATGATAATAGTCAAAATATACCTGCAAAGAATGAGCAGGATTGACTTAGATCTTTTCATCCCTTAGAGACTGTGAATTGCAGGCTTGCAAAAATAACTAATATTGCAGCTACCTGCAATAAGTCAATCTGACTCAATATATATAAACCTCCATAGCCTGATTCTGTCCACCAAAGGACTCTTATTGAGCAAAAAGATGAGCAAGCTATATCATGACAACACACATTAACAACATTTGTCAGAAAAATTGGAATTGTAAAGTTAAATGTAAATCTTGTGATTTCCCATACGTTCGCAAGTCCAAGTGCACCGTGATTCTTTGTTCTTTCTATTATTGAAGAAAATGAGCATAACAAACACCAAGACCTATAAGATATAACCTTAACTACAACAAAAATGTAACAGTGTATCCAATATGATCATTATAATATCTTTAATGAGGATAATACCTTTTTAAAAGCCTTAATAAACAACTGTTCTGTTCACATTACTACAAAATCATTTTACCTTTGATTTCAATGCTGAAGGTGGTTTTCCTGATGACTCACACATGGCTGCTACCTTGTTGGTGATTGCGGCTATGTCATGAACTCCTGACATTAACACTAGTAAACAATGTAAACAAACGAGAACTTTTAATCACTTGGCAGCAACCATTTTTAATAAATTACCAGTAGACATCAGGAATATGAGCATTTTATTTTATAGCCATTTTTCTTCTTGGAGAAAAAGAGGACAAACAAAATTTTTTGGCACCAAACCCCCCCAGACATGATGCCATTTTATCACAACTTTCACATTTTCAGGACAGCATAAAAAATAATAAAATTTTGTGTAAAAGTAACTTTGGGTTTAGGGTGTTCTTGCTGGAACGACAAATTAGATTTTATTTTAATTTATTATTGAGTTTGATTTACAGCTAAATAAAAGTGCTTCTAAATATGCTTTGATGATAATTTTCCATAGTAGATTTTATTTCTTTTATTCATTACTTTTATAATTGAGTGGACTTTGTGGACCTTCGTGGCAGTTGGGGGGGGGGGGTGCATGCACACCCCACACACACACACCCTAAGTATGGGCCTGCACTAAGTGTTGATACAAAAATTAATGTTCAGGCATGGTTACAAACCTGCAGGTGCTTGTAGCACAAGACTATGTTTTATCCCCCAACCCAATTCATGCAGGCGGTCTGACAGATAATATATCCACACGTCATGGCTCTCATCCATTTCTCCTTCATACCTCAACTGTAATCTCATTCCATAAGATTCCACAACACTTGCTACCCAGTAAGATGTGAAGTCATTTTGATTTAAAAGTTCAACTTTTGATCCTGGAGAAAGTATCCCTTCTTCCTCGTTGGTCCTCTTATGGAACAAATGTTCAGGTGCAAAGGTAGACTTATCTTTCAGGTCACTGGACAGAAACTTGGCCCAATTGGATTCTTTGTGTCTGATGGCTAAAATCATTATCATCACCACTATCATCATCAACATCATCATAAAATGCAAGTTAAACTCTGATGATAAACTAAATGTTTTAAATAAAATTAATGATCAGTTTAATATAAAGACCTTTTTAACCAACAGAATATTATGACACTGCTAAATTGCTGTTGTCATCATTATTATCACCAGCATCATACAAATCAATCAGTCATCATCATCAATACTATCATAAAAGTTCTTAAAATAACCAATATTAACCCTTTCCCTCCTAAACCGCCCTAAACCGCCCGTAGGATATGGTACTAAGTTAACAAATTCAATCTTCCTTAAACAAGAAAACCATGTATCGATTTCGGTTTTAAAGCAAAGTTTAATAGTTTCTTTACGTTTGTAAAGCCAGTGATGCAGGAATAAACTGTGATT